>PISX010018699.1:0-39916 GCA_004024625.1 Mellivora capensis | reverse complement strand
GGAACAAATTCTTTCTCGCAGCCTGCAGAAGGAACCAAACCTGCTGACACTTGGCTTTCTGACTTCTGCCTCCCAAATTGTAACACCAGACATCTCTGTTGTTTTAAGCCACCTAGTTTGTATCAATTTGTTGCAGCAGCCTTAGGGAAGAAACATGAACTCCTGATAAGCATCTCTAACTAACTTCCTTGGTTGGCAATGTTTCACACCCTTCTCACAAGGCATTGAGCCATTTAAGTGCCTCTTCTCGGACTTCACTGAGAGAGAACCCTGGAGGCTGGAGGCTGGTCCCTCAAACTTTGCCTCCCAAGAGCCTTTTCTCTTTGCTGATTTTATTTTGTATCCTTTTACAGTAATAATGATATAATGTAATAATATAGAATGGTATGTGCTGAGTCCTCTGAGCCCTCCTAGCAAATTAGCAAACCTGGGTGTGATCTCCCAATTTCCAACCAATAAAAACATTGCTAAGAAAAATTAGAGAAGACCTAAATAAACGGAGTGAAATGTCATGGCCATGTCATGGTTAGAAGACTAACATTAGGGGCGCCTGGGTGGCTCAGTCGTTCACTGTCTGCCTTCCGCTCAGGTCATGATCCCGGAGCCCTGCATTGGGCTCCCTGCTCAGTGGAGAAACTGCTTCTCCCTCTCCCTCTTCTCCTCCCCCATGCTCATGCTCTCTCACTCTCGCTCTATCTTAAAATCTTTTACTTTTTGAAGTCTTAGTTAATAATATACATACTGCAGTATTTAGGGGTGAGAGCATTGATGTTTACAACCGTCTTTGAAATTAATCTAAAAATAAGATGGATTGATGGAGACAGAGAAAGGACAGATGTAAAGATAAAGATAAAACTGATAAAGTATTAATTACTGATGTAGATTCCAGGTAGTAGGTAAACAGAGGGTCATGGCACAGTGAACTTATCTTTTCTGCGTATTTGAACATTTCATAATAGAACGCTTGAAAAACATGATTGCATATCCCTGTGTAAATGGCAGCATTTTCTCTATCCTGACTTTAAAATGACTTGTGATCACTGTAAAGGATAATACTGCGGCTCATCAAACACCCACGTCCTTCATTCCCCATGCATTTAGGCTGGGTCCAGGTCCTTGGCCCTGGGGCTTTGAGTAGTGATGGGTACTGAGTCGGTCTCATTAACCTCCTGCCCACGGCCTGTGACCGGGAGCGGTACACAGCGCCCGAGGGCCGCCGGCCTCCGCCCCAGGCCTTTCCCGGGCTCAGTCTGACCTCGCCGCGGGGGCCGCGGCTCTTCAGTCGGTTACGTCCTGGCTCCCGGCTCGCCCCTGGGCGGCGTGGGGCTGCGGGGCTCCGACCGCCTTCCTGGGGCGCACAGGGCGCGCTGCGGGGGGACGCGAGGCCAGAGAGGGCGCGGGTCCCCGGCCCAGCACCGGTGGCTCCAAGGACAGGGCTGCGGGCTTTTACCGGCTCCGGTCGACAGGCCTGAGCGTGCAAGGCGGCCCAGCCGGGCCACAGCCCCAAGAGGCGAGGCAGAGGCGGGCGCGGCCCTGCAGACCACGACGCCCCGGGCAGCGTTCGGACAGGAGCCCACCCCTGCAGGCGGCCCCAGGGACCGGCGCGGGAGGCCCGGAATCGCGAGGCAGTGTCCCAGCGGGGCCGGAATCCGCGGCCGGCGGCCGGCAGGGGGTCGGCGCCCACGCACGGAGGTCGTGAAGGCCGCCCGCACCCGCCGGCCTCCGCTCCACCCCGTCTCGGGTGTCCCGGCTCGTCCCGGCTGCGCCTCCGGAAGCCCCGACTTCCCAGCACCGCCCACGGCGCCGCCACCGCCCTCCCCGGAAGTTCCGCCTCCTGGCTCTGGCCGCTCTGGCCCGAGCGGGCCCTTCTCGCTGGTGGGCTGGGCGCCGCCCTCCCCGCGGCACGGCGCTCCTCCGGCCGCCAGGGGCGCGCAGGCTGGAGCGGGGCCCCTCTGGTCCGCGGCGGCCGCTCGACGGCTCCGCGGCGCGGTCCCTTCCGGTGCCGAGGCCACCGCCTCCGCGCTGTTCCCCCGGCAACGCGCGGCGGGCGCAGTCCCCGCAGCCATGGACGCGCTGTCCGGCGCCGGGCCCCGCCGGGGTCGCTGCAGCCTGGGCGCGGCGTCTCCCGGAGCGCGGGCTGCGGCGGCGCCCTGGGCGCGGTTCTCGGCCTGGCTGGAGTGCGTGTGCGTGGTCACCTTCGACCTGGAGCTGGGCCAGGCGCTGGAGGTGAGCGGGGCGGCGGGGGCGGCGGGGGCGGGCCGCGCCCCCAGCGCCAGGCGGCCTCCTCCTCCTCCGAAGCCCTGCGCGGGGCTCCCCACCGGGATGCAGGAGGCGGGGCCCCTGCCCTGGGGGTAACCGAAGTGGTGCCCTCGGTTGTTGCCGGGACGTCCGCCTCGTGCCCGCCGCGAGCTGCGGCACCTTCTCCGCTCGGGCGCTCCAGCCAGAACCCCGGGGGTCAGGCCGCGTTTGAGGCGCGTTAGCTCTGCTGCGGTCCCTCCTCACTGGCCGGCAAAGTCCAGCCTTTGTGGCTCTCCTGCTTAAAGTGCTCCCGCACCTCCTCGTTCACCCAGAATCGGCCCCAGACCGCTTGTCCTTGTCCCCTTCTGTTCACCTGCTGCACCCCCTCGCCGGGCCCGGGGAGTCCCCACCCTGGCCGGCTTCACGCGTCGGTGGGAATGAGGCCTCCCGCGGGCCTGCGCTCCGAAGGCCGGGGCCGGGGCGCAGCGCGGAGCTGCGGAGAGGCAGGCCTCCCGCGCTGCCAGCAGGAGCTTTCTCTGAGCGCAGGGCGAGCACCCCGTGGCGGCCCAGGGCTGGCGTGAGGCTGAGTGCAGCGCTGGAGGGAAGGGTGTGTTCTAAGGCTTTGCTGAAGCCGGAGAGGCTGTGGGAAAGGCGAGGCTTCCAAACCGAAAGGGCTGACCTCTGTCGAGGACGTTTGCACCCCTGCGCTGTGGCCGGCTCTCGGTGGACAGGTCATTGCAGCCCAGCCATCCCCAGCGGGCGGGCACCAGCGTGTGGCCCCACTTGACAGACCCGAGCACAGAGAGCAGAGGTCATCTGCCTCCGGGGTGCAGAGCCCACTTTCTCGCCGGGGCCAAAATCGCTCCTCATAAATTGGCAAGAGAAGTTGAGAGAGTCTTCCGCTTCCTTAAGGCATTCCCACGCAAATTTTTCTAGAACTCCCCGCTTAGAAAGTTCATTCTAAGGGAGTACTGTTC
Source organism: Mellivora capensis (assembly GCA_004024625.1). Taxonomy (NCBI): domain Eukaryota; kingdom Metazoa; phylum Chordata; class Mammalia; order Carnivora; family Mustelidae; genus Mellivora; species Mellivora capensis. The sequence continues at coordinate 36,701 of PISX010018699.1, read as the reverse complement.
CAGGCTCTGTGTGCTTGGGCTTCTGAGCCTTTGGTGAGGTGACACGGCTCTGGCAGGCAGTGTTGGGGACCCAGGGCCCCTCTAAATCACCAAGTCTATGTGGGAATCAGGCCACAGATCCATCGGACAGTGTGGCCACACAGTCCTCATCAGGTTTGCCTCTTGATCGGGGGTCATTTCAGGGTTTTAGGAGCACCTGTCCCGTGCTCACTTATTCACAGCTTGGACTGCCTGAGCCCCGCAGACACCCCGGCATTGTACGAGGGGCTGGGCTGCCTTCCGGTAGCTGGTGGCCCACAGACGCTCTGTGAACAAATGTGGCTCAGAGCAAGTGGTAGGGCTTGGCCAGTCTTAGGAGGGTGGGAAGGAGGCAGCCGGGCAGGGGAGGAGGGGCTGCTTCAGGTAACCCCTCCCTCAGAAGAGCCTGCACAGGTAAAGGCAAGGAGCTGTCCATTCATTCATCCAACAAACTAAGTACGGAGCAACAGCTGCCAGCCAGGCCCTCCAGCGTGCGTGCTGGACATGGGCACGCAGAGTCAGGTGAGAGGACAAGGCCCTGCCCTCTGGGAGTTCACATTCTGTGCTGGAGACACAGCAGTTCGGGACCCCTAGCACACACAGGCCATGCGGGCGGGGAGGTTCCAAGCTGATAGGTCTGCTGAAGCCTACAGGTGAGACAGAGGAGGGCAGGCAAGGCCTTGGGAGGAGCTGGGGGGATGAGAACTTGTGGCTCCGCGGAGGACAGCCTGGCTCTGCCATCTCAGCTCTCCATGTCCCAGCGCATCTGGGAAGCCTGTGGAGTGAACTCGGGCTGGGGCGCCCCAAGAGGCCCTCTCCATGGTGGTGTTCATGTCCTCCCAGGACACAGCTCCTTCGCTGCAGTCTCAGGACCCTCTACAGTCTTAAAAATCATTGACGACCCCACAAAGCTTTTTGTACGGGTCATTCCTATTAACGTTTACCGTGTTGGGAGTTAAAACTAAGAAAATTTAAAAGTACTCGTTAAGCTATTGTAAAAAAAAAAAAAAAAAGATAGTAAATACCGTGTGTGGTAATGTGTTTTCAGGAAAAAAGCCGTATTTCCTAAAACGAAATTTAATATCATTTGACACTTTCACAAACCTTTAAAAAAAATTTTTGAAGACTTTATTTATATCTAGAGAGAAAAGGAGAGAGTTCCTGCACATGGCTAGGGGAAGGGCAGAGGGAGAGGCAGGCACTCTTAGACAGACGCCCTGCTGAGGACAGAGCCTGGCATTGCCCGGCTTGAACTCAGGACCCTGCGGTCATGACCTGAGCTGAGGCCAGGAGTCGGATGCTTAACCCCCATACTTTTACGACCCTTTAAACCCCTGGTCCAATAGAAGACTGCTGGGCCCCTACGCGGGTTTCTGCTCTGTTCCCCGTGAGCCTGTGGTGCAGCCTCTGGAGGCAGCACTGCATGCGGCCGGAGGATGGACGCGGAGGAGGCAGCTCTGACGTGGCCACATGCCGGGGCACTCGGGCCGCACTGACGCGCTCGTGGCCACGTCGGTCCTCCTCAGGAGTGACTGGGTTCCAGGAGCAGCAGCCGTGCTGGCTGGCTCAGCAGAAACAGGGATCTCGCGGGCCTCTGAGGATGGGGGCCTCAGGCAGCACAACTCCTTGCTTTCTGCTTCTCTCTGAGGGTCGGCTCCTTTCCTTTCCTCCTCGAGGTGTGGCTCAACTTGGCCTTTCCTCTGGTCTCTGCTCCCAGGAGAGGCTGCACCAGGCCATAAACATGGGTTCCCTGGCCATGGATGCAGAGGCCAACGTGGCCTACTTCGATGCTGCAACAGTCCTGTGGCTGTCAGACCAGATTCGGACCCTTGACCTCAGTGTGAGGCCCGTCGCCCCAGCTGCCAGACACCTGCCTTCCCTTGGCCCCCGAGAGCTTGGCTGAGTGGTCCTGTGGCTCCTGCCCCTCTTAGAGCTCTCCCAAGGTGCCTCTCTGGGTCCAGTCCCATAGACACATTTCTTTTGGCTCACGTGGCTTCTCTTGGCCCTTCCTTCTTGTTGCCTCCTGAACTGACATCTTGAGGTTTCCACACGACCTTCTTGCTCTGTTCTACCTCAGAGATGTGTTTGCAGTCATATACCATATGTGGGGAGGGTACTCGCTGCCAGGCCAAGAGTCCCTGTCCTCGGGACACTGGTGTGCGGCAGAGGAGACAGAAGAGCACAGCAGCCACCCCAAGTGAAAAAGGACAAGAAGCTTCATCATTCGAACAGTGTGAACCCCAGGACATGGCACCGCACTCTGGGGGTGCAGGCAACATCCCCAGAGAAACCTCCTTTCAGCTAAAACCCAGCTCCTCCTCGGTGTTGAAATTTGGGGGATAGGGCAAGTAGGGGTTGCGTGCATGCAAGCCTGTGGCTCCTGACCCCTGTAGACCCCTAGTACTGCCCCTTCCAGGGAGCATAGGCCGGGGCAGCAGCAAAGCCCAAGGCATCCCAGCTTCGCTTCTAGAAAACAGCTTAGAGGCCCGCTGGGAGTGAGGGCTATGGGGCCCCCTGCCTCTTTGGTATCCAGGCCATGGGCCTGTGCACAGAGCTGCTGAGCCGGGGAGCCAAGCCTTGCCCACCACTCCTCTAGGGTATGGCCGGCTCCTGGGTCACTAGGCCTGCTGCTGGCCCTTAGGAGCCCAGGGTGCTCTCCTCGGGCTCTTTCCTCAGGTGGGATAGAGGCCAGAAGCTCCCAGATCCCTGACTAGCAAGGCCGGGGTGAGGGCCCTCAAGCTGCTGTCAACAGGAAGGGATGCCACGGTCTCAGTGACATCAGAATCAAGGCCAGGAGAAGCTGGCCAGGCCCCATCTAGGGGAGCAAGCCTGGGGCAGTGGTACAGTCCAAGATCCTCTGGCTGAGTGGAGGGGGAAGGGAGGGGGAGAGGAGGGGAGGCAGAGGCCAGCAGGCAGAGCCCTGTGGTCAGAGGAGCCCATGGGTGGGGAGCTCTCAGAACCACCTTCTGAAGCTGTGGGGACAAACCTTGGGGACAGTGGAGGCAGAGAGGTCCAACCGCAGTCGCATGAGAGGTGTGAGAAGGGAGTTGGGGAGCTGGCCCAGGTGTGGTAGCCAAGGAAAGGGAAGGATAGAACAGTCTCATGCTGAAGAGGGCCCAGAGGAGGAGGAGGGGCAAGGCCATGCTCCGGCAAGACCAGCATTGCACCCGCTGCCCAGCTGACGGTATCAAGTGCTCTGTGTCCCCGCAGCTGGTGTACCCCAGTGACTTCCGGCTCACGGACAAGGAGGTGGGTCCTGGCCCTCCTGGGAGCAGCCGTGGCCCTGACTTGAGCCTGCCCTCACCCAGTTTCCTGTATTTCAGAAAAGCAGCATCTGCTACTTGTCCTTCCCTGACTCCCACTCAGGTAGGCAACCCCAGCTGGGACGTTGGCTCTGGGGCTGGGGGTGGGGAGTGGGTAACAGGAAAAAGGTGGGAGATAAGGCTGTCTGGGAGCCCCTGTGGCCCAGGCCTGGGCATGACCACTGCCAGCATCACTGCCTGCCCATGCCAGCCCCACTCCCCACTCCATGGAGACACCCAGAGCCCCACATCGCAGCAGTGGTGGCCAGGTTTTCTGGCCTGATTTTCTTTCTTTCTTTTTTTTTTTTTTTTTTAAGATTTCATTCATTTATTTGACAGAGAGAGATGACAAGTAGGCAGAGAGGCAGGCAGAGAGAGAGGAGGAAGCAGGCTCCCCACTGAGCACAGAGCCCGATACGGGGCTCGATCCCAGGACCCTGAGATCACGACCTGAGCCGAAGGCAGAGGCTTTAACCCACTGAGCCACCCAGGCACTCCTGCTCCTGATTTTCAAAGAAAGAAGTGTCTCTGGGCAGAGTGATCAGTGGGGTCTGGTCTCCTTCATCCCACCACAGTGGCTGCCAGGAACTGGGTCCTGGCCTTTGCACTTCTCCAGGGCTCAGGTGTCCAGGCAGCCCTGTTTTCCTGTCACAGACCAGCAGACAGGGCCCCACCAAGGTCTCCCAGTGTCCCCAGTGCTAGCTGATTATACCAGCACGTGCTGTGTTTATTTTGAAACTCTCAGGTGCAGGAATCAGGACATAGCCTTCCTCGAAGCCTGGGCTTTGTTGTCTGGGGTGTTTACGGCCCGGTCTTGGGTCCCCTCCCTGGTGCGTCTCTGGTCCCCTCCCCGGCATGCTGGCAGGAGAGGTCCCAGCACTGACACGGGCTGGTGGGGGCTGCCTCCTTTCCAGGCTGCCTTGGGGACACTCAGTTCAGCTTCCGCATTCGGCAGTGCAGTGGACAGAGGAGCCCGTGGCATGCCGAGGACCGGCGCTACAACAGCGGGGCCCCCATGTCGCTGCAAGTGAGTGTGGGCTGCCTCTCCCCAGAGGCCAGGGCTGGGCTGGCGAGAGCAGCCAGCAGGGTTTCTAGCTGCCACCAGCCTGTGGGACTGGAACCCCAGCCTGCCCGCATGGGGGGGTTGGCCGGCTCTTCACCACTGGCTGCTCCCAGGCCCCTGTGACCACTGTCCCTGCCGAGACGTTCTGTGTTGAGGGGTTGGCCAGCTTCAGAGCCAAGGACCCCAGGGCCTGACCCCAGTGGCTGGAGAGAGCTGTAGCGGCCTTGGCGGCGGGGGGCTGGGGGCGGTCTGGGCAGGCAGGAGGGAACGTGGGCAGTGGGCTCCGCCTGACTGATGCTGTTCTTTCCAGAGGGAGCCGGCACACTACTTTGGTTACGTGTACTTCAGGCAGGTAAAGGACAGCTCCGTGAAGAGGGGCTACTTCCAGAAGGTGAGCCACCTGGCTGCTCTGGGCTGGTGCTGCTGTGAGGCAGGGCTGGCAGCCAGCAGGCTGGGGGTCCTGAGCCTCCAGAAATGGCCACTCCTCCTGGGGCCCCCAGCCACTTGGCACTGGGCAGAACTCACTGCCCTGGGCCATGTAGGCCACCCCGCCTGGGCAGCAAGCGAGGAGTTGGGGGACAGGTGCCGCCGCACCCAGCTCTCCTGGTGGCCCTTTGGGGAGCAGGCCCTGCTGCCCTGCCTTGCCCAGCACAGCACCCGGGGCCCTCTGTCTCTGAGCTCAGGATATCCCTGCTCCTTGCTGCAGAGTGGAGAGGGGCTTTTGTCACACGTTCAAGATTAGGACAACTTCCATCTTGAACTCAGACTCCATAAGCAAAACTGCTTGACTTCTGGGGAGATCGTCCCAGAAATCTTGGCTTTGTGCATTTGTCCTTGAAGGCCCGGGGCCCAGCGGTCATCTGAGGTTTCCCTGCCCTGTCTGAGGCAGACTTTGGGTTTTCTTCTAATAACTCCAGGGTCCAAGTTGGCCCATTCCTGGGGACAGCTGTCCTGTGGGGTTTGTGGGGTCCATTTCCCTGGGCAGACTCTGGATGAGCCAGGCCTCAGGGGTCCCTGCTGACTCCTGCGTGGCTGGGATTCCATCTCACCGGCCCTGCGGACTCTGCAGTCTCTGGTGCTGGTGTCCCGCCTGCCCTTTGTCCGGCTGTTCCAGGCGCTCCTGAGCCTGATGGCCCCCGAGTACTTTGACAAGTTGGCCCCCTGCCTGGAAGCGGGTGAGTGGCTGCCGGAGGGCTTTCCGTCCCGGCCGGAACCCCCGGTGGCTTCTGCAGGTGCCGCTGCTCGGGGCGGGCTCCTGACGCGGCCCCCTGTGTCCACAGTGTGCAGTGAGATTGACGAGTGGCCCGTCCCTGTGCCCGGGCGGACCCTGAGCCTGCATGTTCTGGGCGTCGTCCTCCAGGTGAGGCTGTGCCTGCGGAAGGCCCGTCTGCGGAATGCCAGCCCCGCCTCACAGAGACGCCCACACCCTCTGGCCGCTACTCCCTCTCGTCCCCCAGGTTCACATCCCGTCCAGGGCGGACAAGCCTGAGGACAGCCCTCCGAAGCCGTGTAGCCACGAGGTGGGGACCCACGAGGTGCTTCCGCCCCGCCCACCTGCTCTGGCCTCCCTGTCCCTGCTGGGGGCCCTGTGGGGGTGGCCAGAGCCCAGGCTAAGCCAGCGGCCAGCATCTTGCTGTGGGGTTGCGTGCCCTCTCCCCAGTGCTGTGGGCTGGGGGTGGGAAGGTGTGCAGGGTGGGGGTGGCAGCGCCCAGGGGTAACAGGTGCTGCTTGGGACTTGTGGGCTGCCAGCCTTGCCCTCGGCCTCACCCCGTCCACCCCCCACCTCAGAATTTGCTCCCCACCCCAGTGATCCTCAGCAGCGTCCATGAACTGGACCTGTTTAGGTGAGCCCTATCGGCCGCTGCCTGTCGCCTGCACAGGTAGTGTGGGGACCCGGGAGGGAGGTCTGTGTAGAGCCGGGGCCACTGGAGGGACAGCCTAGCAGAAGCGAGCCCTTGGCCAGTTCCACGAGGGAGAGTTGGACCGAAGAAGAGCCCGGGGCCCTTCTGCCTCTACCTAGAGGAAATGGGTGCCGTGGGCAGGAAGGTTCCAGAAGTCAGGTGCAGGGAAGGGAGCTGTTGCGTTGGGAGGTACTCGCTGCTCCCAAAGCTGCGTCTCTCCAGGCGAGTCTGGGAGGGGCTGCCCTGTGCGAGGTGTGGGGGCCAGGGCCGCTGGCTTCTGCGTGGGGATACAGCTGTGCCACCGGAGTGCAGGGCAGCCCTGGACGCCCCTCAGTGTCTTCAGGTGTCCTCGCCGCCATCCCTCCAGGGCAGGGCCTGCGTGCACTGAGAGTTGGGCCTGCCTGGTGGGGAGGGAGGGGCTGGGACTGGGGGCTCCACCCTTGCTGGGCATTCTCTGCCACCTCCCCCTGCCTGGCACTAGGTGCTTCCAGCCAGTGCTGACCCACGTGCAGACTCTGTGGGAGCTCATGCTCCTCGGGGAGCCCCTGGTGGTCCTGGCACCCTCGCCCGCCATGTCCTCAGAGATGGTGCTGGCCTTAATCAGGTAGGCCGGGAGGTGGGGGGGCGGTGCGTCGGGGGCACCAGAGCAGCCCAGGCTGTGCTTAGGGGCCCTGCCGCACCCCTGCCCCTCAGCTGCCTGCAGCCCCTCAAGTTCTGCTGTGACTACCGCCCCTACTTCACCATCCACGACAGCGAGTTCAAGGAGTTCACCACGCGCACACAGGCCCCGTAAGTGCCCTGGCCATGCCCCATCCTCCGCCTGCCTGTGCTCTACTCCCCGGGCCTGCCTCTGCCCCTTCTTTCTCTCTCTCTCTCTCTCTTCTCTCCTCTCTCTAGACCAAACGTGGTCCTGGGAGTCACAAACCCTTTCTTTATCAAAACACTCCAGCACTGGCCCCACATCCTCCGTGTTGGAGAGCCCAAGACGGCAGGTGAGGCTGGCTTGTCCTCTGCCCAGGGGACCTGGGGAGCTGGGGCTCGGGGCCCCGAGGGTTCTGAGCTGGGGTGGGTGGAGCTGGGCACTGAGGCTCAGCACCGGGTGTGTTCCGTAGGGGATCTTCCTAAGCAGGTCAAGCTGAAAAAGCCGTCTAGGCTGAAGACACTTGACACCAAGCCAGGTGTGTGCCCCTTGGGCCGGAGCCCCTCCTCACCTCCAGAACCCGGGCAGTGGGCTCTGAGTTCTCGGGGAACCCTCTGTGCTTCCCCCAGTTGGAGGTGGGCGTAGAGGTGCAGTCACAGCTAGAGGGGGTGGGGCTGTGGGGGGAGGCCCCTCAGGACAGGGCCAGCTCTGCCCTCCTGCCAGGCCTTTACACCGCGTACTCGGCCCACCTGCACCGGGACAAGGCACTGCTCAAACGGCTGCTCAAGGTATAGGCTCGGGGGGTGGGGGGTCCGGGAGGGGGTGATTGCTCTCTGTAAAGGGCTACGTTGGAGTTGAGCCCACGCCTCCCCTGCCCTTAGGGGCTGCAGAAGAAGAAGCCATGGGACACACAGACGGCACTGCTGAGACGGCACCTCCTGGAGCTCACGCAGAGCTTTATCATCCCCCTGGTAAGGCCCAGGGCAGGAGGGGGATGGGGGCAGAGGGCCATGGCCCAGGCTCACTCCCCTCCCCTGCCAGGAGCACTACATGGCCAGCCTCATGCCCCTGCAGAAGAACATCACGCCCTGGAAGGTGCGGTCCAGCTGGTGGTCAGGGGAAGGCCTGGGAGGGTGGGCTCCTTTCCTAATTCTAGAAGAAGGGAGGTCTGCAAGGGAGGTGGGGAGGAGGTCATTGGGTGTGCAGGAGTTCCCAGGGCTCTAGGCTGTCCCCACACGTGCCCGACGTGCCTCACAGGACAGAACACTGGGGGCCGCAACTGAGGCGCTCTGTCCCGGGGAGGGCGGAGGCTGTGGGTCCTCACGTGGCTGTACAGTGGAGCTGGGAAGGGTCCTGGCCAGCTGAGGGGCAGAGCTTGTGAGGCTGTGTCCCCCACCGACCTGGGCTCACTGGGCTCCCGTCTCAGACTCCTCCCCAGATCCGCCCCTTCTGCCAGGATGACTTCCTGCGCAGCCTGGAGTACGCAGGGCCCCAGCTCACCTGCATCCTCAAGGGCGACTGGCTGGGCCTCTACAGGTGGGAGACGGCAGACGGGATCCTAAGCTCCTGCACGGCTTGGTGCAGGCTGCCTTTGCCTGCAGGGTCACGTCACGGGGTCAGCCCACAGTGGCTGCCTCTTGCCACCCATAGGCGGTTTTTCAAGTCCCCCCACTTTGACGGCTGGTACCGGCAGCGGCACAAGGAGATGGCCCAGAAGCTGGAGGCCTTGCACCTTGAGGCCATCTGTGAGGCGGTGAGGGGAGCTGGGGCTGCGGGGGGAGGAGGGGGGCACAGGCCCAGGGGCAGAGGGAGGGCCCTGGGGATGATTGGCTCCATCTTGTCCCCAGCAGGACATCAAGACTTGGATGAAAGACAAGTCTGAGGTGGAGGTCGTGGACCTGGTCCTGAAACTTCGGGAGAAGCTGGTGAGATGCCTCCGGGCCCTGTCCAGCCACCCCAGGCAGATGTGGAGGTCACCTGCCCCTGACCGCCGCTGCCCCTGCAGGTGCAGGCACAGGGCCACCAGCTCCCGGTGAAGGAGGCAACGCTACAGCGGGCGCAGCTGTACATCGAGACGGTCATTGGCTCTCTACCCAAGGACCTGCAGGCCGTCCTGTGCCCTCCCTAGGACAGGGCCAAGGGGCGAGCTCCAGGGGCCTGGGTCCGGCCAGGCGTGAGCTCCCCAGCCCGAGCCCCCTGCTGCTGCTCTCTAGCCTTGCCCCCTCCCCCCCAATCAGCTCCAAGGTTGTTTCAGCAGTAAAGGTGGCATTTGGAACCACAGCCTGGCCCCTGACTACTGCGGATCACGTACAGGCCAGAGCCTTACCTCCCCCTGGGTCCTACCTGCCCTCTGCAGGGCCCCAGGGCTGAGAGACAGGGCTGGCTGGGAGCCCTCACTGCTCTGGCATGGGGCCACCCGCTCCCTGCAGTGCCCACCTGTCCAAGCTCTGGGGCCCCAGGCCTTGTACTTGATGTGTCCTTTAGCTCCACCAGGCTGCCCAACCCAAGACAGAAGGGGGCAGCTGTTGGCAGACTCCTCACAGCCAGCCAGCCAGCCGTCTTGCATGGGGACCGAGAGACTTGGCTATTATGGTCACTGGCTGGGGAGGGGCCAAGGCCTTCTCGCCGGGGCAGAGCTCTGCCCTGTAGTACGTTGGGAGGCTGCCAAGAGGGTCCGGGGACATGGTCCTGGGTCCCACTCCTGGAGCACCCAGCTGGGCACGCTTCCGTGTGCTCTGCCCAGTGATGGTGCTCGTTTGACGGGCACTCGAGCTGTCTCCCTCCCAGGTGTCCGTCCACCCCCACGAGCAGCCCGAGGGCCTTGGGACTCTGGTCTTACCGGACGCCCTCCGAAGCCCTCTGAATCTGCTGCAGCCTGGGGGCGGCGGGCTCCTTGGCTGGAGCGGAAGGGCCCTCAGAGGTGCTGATGTCCCCTGTGTGACACTGCAGGGCGCTGGGCCCAGCTGGCGGGAGGGTGGGCGTGAGGTGTGGACCCAGCGTGGTGGGCGTGCAGGTAAGTCTCCCGATCCTCAGCCTCAGCGCAGACCCCTCATCTGAGAGGTGAGGATGGGTAGGTCCCTGACGCGCCGGCCCGTGGAGGTGCTGTTTTCGCGAGCGGCCCGGGCGGACGCTCTTTGAGCGTTCTGCTCTCTGTGTGCTGAGCTGGGCAGAGCCGCCGAGGACGGTGGCCGCGGCTCTTGGCAATGCTGTCAACTCGTGCAGCCCTGATAATGGCCTAGGACAGCCTGTCACTGTCACGGCTCTGCAGACTGCTGAGCCCAGTCTGATGCGGGGTCCGAGGACAGGGCTATTAATGAAGCAGAACCGAATAGAGCCCGACAGGAGCAGGGGGTCTGTGTCTGCAGAAGAAACAGGCTGTGGCTGGAGCAGTGGGAGGCCCCAAGTCGGCCCAAGATGCCGCTCTGGGCAGCCTGCCCTGGCTGGCTGGTGTGGAGGGGTGACCTCCTCACCTAGGGTGTGGTCTTAAAGGGGGTCTGCAGAGATGCCAGCACCTTCCTTGTGGCTGGCTTACATGCTTGTGCGCCTGCTAGGGCCAGGGCCAGTCCCAGGGCCCCTGAGCACTACGGGTGCAAGGTGGGTGGGAGGCTTGGGGAGTTGACCTGGACACCCCATGACGGTGACCCCAGATGTGAGGGCTGGGCTCCAGATGTCACTAGCTTGTGCTTGCATGTGCTGGCACTGGGCAGCCACTTCCTACAGTTTCCAGAGGTGTGCTGCAGGGAAGGGGCTGTGAGGGGGCCTCCTCAAAGCCACCAGGGACCGTGGCCACCATCAGTCCAGGATGGCCCAGTCAGGTTCCCCCTATTCCCAGAGTCGTCCCCTGGGGACTTGAGGGCTGTGCTTGGGGCCCCATGGCTATCCATCTTGAGCACCACGTGGGCAGGCGCTCTGGAGAGGGCTTCCAGGCAGGGTGGGCTGTGCTGCTGGGGGAGGTGGGATGAGTCTGACACTGACATGGAGCCCTGTGTGGAAGCACCTCTCCTGGGGCGCCTGCAGCCAGGAAGGGTCCATCTCCCTCACAGGCTGACCTCTGCGTGAAGGTGGTCTCTGGTGGGAGGGCTCTGTGGGAGACCTGCACGACGTCTCCCAGCTCCATCTCTGCCCCACAAGGTCCCTGTTCCCTCCCAGGACCAGGCCAGCTCTGGTTTGGCTGAGTTTCTGTCCCCCAGCGGGCCAGGTTGCAGCAGCCAGTGAGGAGGAAGGGGCAGACAGATGAGGCCCTCCTGCCCCTCACCCTGATCAGAGCCCCGAGGGCAGGGGGGCCCACAGAGGCAGGAGCTAGCTGGTCCAAAAGGGTGTTGTACTTGGTCGCTGAGGCCTCCTGAGTTTAGAGGGGCTGTGTGTGGCCGTGGGGATGCGTCAGCCCCACCAGGAACAGGAAGGACAGTCTTCACCCCCTTGCTTCCTGTGCTTTATTTAAAGATTCCCTTTTAGTCTGGGAGAGTGCCCTTCCCACATTTCTGGCATTAAAATGTCCTTCAGTGACAATGCTTGTCTTTTAACTTCCTCTTTTGATTAAGTAAAACAACAAGTCAGTGCTCAGACCCTGGTAATTTTAGGGTCCTCTGCAGTGGGGATTGGGTGGGCCTTGGTGTAAAGTGGGGTTCAGAGCTGAAGGAGAGGAGGTTTGGCCTGCTTGGCTGGGGTTGGCCGGCAGAGATGCTGGGAGGCCTGAGGGACACGCTCCCTGGCCTCAAGGACCTAGTGGTCCCCGGGTGGAGGGAGCTGAAGGGGAGGAGATGCTGGAGGGTGTGGAGGGGACAGGAGGAAGTGAACAGTCTGCAAGGAGGGGGCGGGGGGGGGCATACTGGTGTAGGAATGCTGGATAGGGTTCAGGAACTAGTCCCTTGTCTTCCATGGGTCCCCAGCTGCTGCTCACCACCCCGCTCCCGGTCCTGTGACTGGAGACTCCTCCGAGGGGCAGCGAGAGCTCCCAGGACCCCGGGCCCCATGAAAGGTGCCCACCCGTTTTCCAGTAGAGGTGCAGACACCCCTGGTGCTGGTCCTGGGGGCTGGTCCCCAAAGACCTCTGGGAGTCAGCAGGCACCCCTCTAACCCTAAGAGGTGGGGGCGGTGAGGCTCCCGGCAACTGGTCAGGGCGCAGCAATCCCCGTGCCGGGGATGTGGCAGGCCTGAACCCAATCTGGTGAGGGCCCTGGCGCTTGGTGGTGCCCGAACCGCGAGGTGGCTGGGGCAGGTGTGGCTCGAGGCGCTCCCAGGGTGGTGCCCGGCCCATGGGCGCGTGCTGCCCGCCACGAACCTGGGCCGGAACCCGGCCGAACCTACCCCGCAACGCGGCGGGCTCACTGTGGCCGCGGGGCGCCAGGCACCCGCGGGGAGCGCCCTTCCCTCCTTCCCGACTCTCCCCCTCCTCCCTGCCCGCCCCCCCTTCTCCGCCTCCTCCCGCTCTCTCCCCTACCCGGCTCTCCCCGCCCTCCCCCTCTCTCCGTCGGGGGCGGGGCCGCTGCTCCCGCGCGCTCCGGCCCCTCCTCGGCCACACAAAGGCCCGTCTCCATGGCAGCCGCGCGGGCCGGAGCGCAGCGCCGATCGCGGCCCGGGCGCCATCGAGCCTCGGCGGCGGACGTGCAGGTACCGCGGTGGGAGTACAGGGCCTACGGTGGGCCCGCGCGAGTCGGGGGGCTGCGGCGTCAGCGCCGCTCCGTTCCAGTCTGCGCGCTCTGCGCGCGGGGACCCGGGGCAGCTGCCGGTCCGTGGACGGCGATCGGGCCTCGGCCGCGGTCCGTGTGCCCTGGACACTTCCAGGTGGCCGGCGAGGCCCGCGGCGCTCGGGCGAGTGGGGGGAGGTACGGGCCTGGCCCGGCCGAGAGTCCCTGGGATCCCTTCTGGTTCCCGATCGTCCCTACCCGCCCATGCCTCCCACCTCCCACCTCCCCCGACTCCGAGATCCGTGGGCAGGGCTGCAATTGTCCCTGTTGTGCAAGAGCTCGGGGACCCCACCCACCTGCCCCCAACCCAGCAGCAGTTCGGGGTGGCTGAGCCCAGGCTTCCCCAGGGGGCTGGACCGGCAGTCAGGGCTTAGCAGCACTCTTCCTCCACACCCGCGGGGGCTCCTTGTGAGGACCACCCTGGGATCTCCCTGGTCTGTGCTTGGCTGGGTGTAGAAAGTGGGAGCAAGGGTTCCACGGTGGGTCTAAGGGCGCCTAGGACTGGTCGCCGGGGCCTGCGTGCTTCTCCACGGGGCCTGCTAAGGCGGTTCCTGATTTGCTTTATTGGCGTCTGAGGTCAACCTCCTGGAGCCAAGAAGGTCTCAGAACTGTGTGGGTCTGGGGATGTACTCCGTGCCTGGGCTCTCCCCTCACCCTCTGACCCTACACCTCTTCATGATTCCTCCTTTGGGAAGCTCTCCTGGCTGGGCTCTTCCCATCCTCTCTGTGTTCAAGCTGATTAGCAGATTTCTGGGGTTCCCGAGCTCAAGAGCCCCCAAGCTTCCTGCCACGTCACTGAAGCGTCTCTTCCCAGCAACTTGGAAAGGAAGGAAAGGGTCTATCTGTGTCCACCGTGGCCTGTGGCAATGGTCAGGACTGGGGCAAAGTTGGGCCCCAAAGCTAGTGGAATATTTTGAGGCTTGGAGGGTTTTCTGGCCTGTGCCTCCCTCGGGGGAGCTCCCTCTTCTCTGTCTGACTTCAGATGGGCCCTGTGGAGAGTGGGGGAGCAGGAAGTTTGGAGGGGTGCCGCTTGCCCCATGCCCAGATGTTACCCTGGCATGGCCTGGAATTGCTGTCTGAGAGAGTCGAGCAGCTAGTGGAGAGGCCATCCTCTGTCCTGAGGTGAGGGTCCCTAGGAGGGACGGCCAGCGTCACCCCGGCTGAGCCTGCTGGGTATTTTTTGTGGCGTGTCAGCTTTTAGGAATTCCCAGAGAAGATTAAGGACAGACAGGTGGGCTCCACAGATACGAGCCTCCCACCTCTTCCCAGCATACTTACTGAGTCCGGGGTGAGGAGGGGCACCTTGGCCTAAGGAGTGGGCCCCTCTGGAAGGCCTGAGATCTGGCCAGGGGTTCTTTCCCCAGGAGGGGAGGGAAGTTACTGAGAAAAACAAGGGTTTGGAATGTAAGTCCCCCCTCCCCCGCCGGCCTCCTGCCAAGAAGGAATTATTTTGGGTTATCCAGCCGTGTCCAGCCACCCAAGGGGGGAGGCTGCGGCCCTGGGAGAGGGATCCACTTCCGGGGCTGAGGGCTGAGAGCACCCGGAGGGAGGGCCGGGCAAGTCTGGGCAGCTCTGCCACCTCCCAATGCTGCTCAGACATGGTGAGGGGTGGGAGGGGACATGTCACCCTTGGGTTGGAGATCGCAGACTGCCGTAGCTGGCCCTGTCTAGCTAGCCTGGAATGAACCCAGGCCCCTCCATGGGAGGCCGCAGGGGTGGAGAGGCCCTAGATCCTGTCCTCAGGGCCTGGGCTAAGGACCCAGCCAGGGAACCCCTTCAACTCCAGAAGGTTTAGGACTATGACCTGAAGGCCCCCGAGGCTGCCCTCATAGCCTGCTTTAGGGACACACCTTGGTGAGTTACTCACATCTGGAGCTTCCCAGGGAGGATGGAGGGCAGGTAGGGGTGTGACTTGGATTGCTCAGGGTAAGGCCCTGGAGTCTTCTCAGGCTGGACCTCAGGCCACCTTCCTGCCCCCCACACCCTGCTCCTCTGACAGTCCAGCCAAGTGACGTGTTCCCCAGGTGAAGAGATCAGAGCATTTTTTTTTTTTTAATTTATTTATTTGTCAGAGAGAGAGAGGGAGAGAGAGAGAGCGAGCACAAGCAGGCAGAGAGGCAGGCAGAGGCAGAGGGAGAAGCAGGCTCCCTGCTGAGCAAGGAGCCCGATGCGGGACTCGATCCCAGGATGCTGGGATCATGACCTGAGCCGAAGGCAGCCGCTCAACCAACTGAGCCACCCAGGCATCCCGAGATCAGAGCATTATTAATGGGTCCTTGTGAGGAGCTGTCTGGGATGCTGTGTGGGGTCCCTGGGTTTGTGCCTGAGTGTGCCCAGAAGCCATGTGCCCAGCAGTCCCCGTGGGGACCACATTGGAGACACAGAGCCGGCAGCTTGGGCAGAGTGCAGGAAACCCAGGATCCTGGCCCTAGCCCAGGGGAGTGGAGCAGAAGAGATTGGATTGGACGGCACTGGGGTGGGCTGGCAGCCTGGGGAGGGGTCCATATGGCATATGCCCACCTTCCCCAGGAGGGCACGGTTGCGGGTACTTGAGCCATCCTGGGACTGAGGCCACTCTGGGAACATAGCATCCTCTTCCCTGCCTCGAACCCAGGTCCTGGGCCCAGAGCCGAAGTTCCCCCTGGGACACTGGGTGTGGGCTATGGTGCACTGGTAGGGACAGGCTGCAGGGGCCAGCACCTGTGGCCCCTTCTCTGCTCTGGGCAGGGCCACCCCGAAGAGCGGCGCCCTCCGCCACTGAGGGCTGTCTTGCTGTGAGTCCTCTGGTTCTGCAGGCTCCCGCCCTCCCTTGGGGGGAATGAGCTTTTCCTCCCGGTTGACGAGTCTCCTGTGTCCAGAGCCTGCCTTGGACGCAGGTGCGCGGCTGAGGGAGGCAGGGGAGGTGAGCAGGGCAGACCCGCCGGAGCACGACGCCATTGAGGGGGGCTGCGGTGGTCCCCTGGCCACAACCTGGGAGGTGGGCGGGCTTCCCTGGGGGCTCCCTGGGGGCGAGGCCCTAGCTGAGGGTGGGGCCGGGCAGAGTCCCGCCCCCAGAGCCTGCCGGGTGTTCGTGTTTGGGGTGGGGCTGTGGGGCGGGGCGGGGCCCGCCTGTGGCTAATTGTCTTTGGACTCAAATTACAGGCTGAGGGGGCGGGATCAGGGGCCCATAATTGACTGGTGGGGTGGGTGGGTGGGTGGCGTCACCGCGGGAGCTTCTCCTTTCTCCTGGGGTCCCTACACGCCCTTCTCCGCAGTTTCACAACTCCTGGCAGGCTCCTCCTCCTCTCTGCGGCAAGGCCAGGAGGACCTGGTCCCCTCAGCTGCCCAGGCAAGGACCCTGTCCCTGCCAGCCCTGGGTCAGGCCCGCACACACACAGCTCATGCCGCCTCAGGGGGTCACCTTGGGCAGAGCATTTGAAGGGCTGAGCCAGCCCTTTGCTGTCCTGCCCGCAGGGCCACCGAGGAGGGTCCAAGTCCTCTGCTCTGGTTGATCACAGACTTGTGACAGTGACTGGACCCAGGTCCCTGGAGGGAGCCTGGTGTAGCCATGGTTGGAGACTGGGCTGGTCACAGGGACACTTGCAGGGCTGGCCCAGGCCTGGAGCTGGGCTTCTCCTTCCCACTTTGTCTCCCTGTGGTCTCCCCACCCCACCTGCCCACATCTCAGCTCCCCTCGCCTGCACAGAGACTGGGCCTCTCCCTGCCGCTTCCCAGGGTGATGGGCGCCGGTCCGCCTGAGTGCCTGGTATTTCTGGGTGGGGGTGAGAGGGTCTCACCCCAGGCTGGGAGTGGAGGCAGGGCCTGGCTCGGCGCCCACACCCGTGGCCTCAGCCTCTGAAGGGCACAACCGCTAAAGCCTGGCAGTCTCCCGTCATCATGGCAGGCGACTCCTGGCCCCAGGGCCACGGGAAAGGAGATGGAAGCCTTTTGGGTGCAGCCTGTGTTTGGACCTCAGCCCTGCCCTCAGCCCTGCCCTCAGCCCTGCCCTGGACAGGTCACATTCTGGTACAGACACCGAACCCCGGCAGCGCGGCCCAGCAGTTCCCACGTGAGGCTCGGGATGGAGAGGCCTCTGGGGAGCTCAGATCTCTGTGCCCAGCACTGCCCCCACTGGACCCCTTTTCAGGAAAAGCAAGAAAGAGAAGAGGGCTTGATGGTCAGTCTCTCGGGACGCCCCTGTGTCAGCAGCTTAGGGGCGTCTGTCCCGAGGCCGCTCCGGCCGGCCCTCTCCTCTGCTCTGTGTCCCCTGAGCTGGCGTGCCACCTGTGCGGGTCATGGGCCAGCGTTGGACGGGGCCTTGTTGGGGGGTGCCGCGGGGCCCAAGCTGGCTGTGGGAGGTGGGAGGAGGAAGCTGACCTGAGGTCCTGAGAGGCCAGGGCAGAGAGTGGTGTTCTCAGCGGGGTCCTGGTGCTGGGAGGAGGGGTGCCGGCAGGGGCCCGGGAACAGCCCGGATAGACCAGGCAGCATGGCTCTTGGGTGCAAGGGGGCCGGTGGCACTTGCAGTTCAGAGGCCATGAGGTGGCAGCTCTGAGGGGATGGGGACCTGGCTATGGAGAAGTGGGGCTCTGGGCTGCACGTGGATTCTAGGCCCCCACCCCCATTCCAGGGTGATTTCCGAGCTGACGCCTGCTTTGGAGGAGCACCAGGCCACAGGACACTGCCTGAGGTGAGGCCTTCCGTGGAGAGGCTGGGCAGCCCCTCCTGCAGCCAGTAGGACCAGCCATTTCAAGTCAAGCTGAGCGAGTTGGCAGGGCTGAGTGATGGTGGGTGGTAGGGGGAAGGGACCCAGCGTGGTCCACCTGCCTCTTGGACATGCTCCGCACAGGGGCCAGGAAGCCTGAGGGGCTGGCCTACTCCTCCTGCTCTTGGCATCAGGACTGATTTGGGAGCCACCCAGAGGGACCTCAGGAACCAGAAGAGGATGTCAGGATTGAGGATTGGGAGGAGGCCAAGGAGAAGAAGCGGGGCTGGCCCGGCAGTGCTGGAGGTGGCCCCTGATCTGACCACTGGCTCAGCACCTTGCTGAGCTGAAGGGGCTGGACTTGGCCGCAGGCAGCTGGGCCTCCTTCCTGGGTGCGTCCCAGGGAGGACGGCTCCCCTGCCCCACCCCAACCAGTCCGCCCGGCCGGGCTTGTTGCCTCCCAACACCTGCGTCACCTCACTCCACCCCACCCCACCCCGCCTTGCTCTGACCTGGGGCATTTCCTTCCTGGGGACTCCTAGGCCCTCTGCCCTCCCCAGACCCTGACTTTTTGCTCTTGTGGGGTTCTGGCTACTGCTCCACCTTTAGTCTGGCCCCCAGATCCTGCCCAGCACCCAAGCATTGTGCATCCTGCCAGGCCCCCAACCTTACCTAGACAGGACACTCGAGTGGCAGCAGGCAACCTGGAGCTGTTCCCTGTACCTGCATAGATGGCCACCCTCCCCACCCTGCTCCCGCACGTGGTCCCACTCTCCAGGCCAGCTCCAGGCCTGCCCAGCTCTGCCAGCCCTCTTGCTCCCTCTGGGCAGCCTGGGCTACCCCAGTGCTGGGGCCCCCAAGACTCCTCCCACACATAGCCTCTCACAGCCCAAGAGCTGGAGTCTGGGGGACTTCCCGTGGCCTGTTCATCCTGGGGACACTCGCTGGGTGTTGGCAAGATCCTTTATTGGCATCGCAGACATGTGTGCCTGCGCATGTGTGGTCACGTGTGTGAGTGGGGGCTGGTTTGCCGGTTTGGCACAGCGCCCCAGGCTAATTGTAGGGTTTGGTTGTGATCGGGGAGGCGGGACTGGGGTGGCCGCCGCGGCGCTGGCAGACTGACGGGGAGATTACAAGTCTTGCCTGCTCCTTGCTTGCTCAGGCCCTCACCCGTCCGCCCCCCACGCCCACTCCCGCCTCCTGCACGCGGCCCACGTGGCCCACGGAGGGGGCTCTGGGTGGGGGCTGGTCCTGGGCCAGTCAGCAGGGAGGGGTTCCTGCAGTGGGGAAATGGGTGGGAGCAGCTCGGGGGCAGGGCTAGGGGGTGGGCAGGGGGCTGTAGGCCAGACATCAGAACCAGTGGCTCCCACCTGTCCCTGAGCCCCAAAGGCCCACAGGACTGCCCTCGGCCTCTTCCAGCTCGGACGTGGGAGCTGCTCACGTGGGGCCTCTGTGTCTGCACGGCCATCTGAGCAGCTCTTCTTCCCCGGGGGGTGGCTGGAGACTTTGCCTGTGCTCTGGGTGCCCCACAGTGTCCGACCCCCAGCTGGCTGCCCGTCCCCGTCTCTTAAGCCCTCTTTCTCTCTCTCAGTCCTGCCATAGACTGGCCACTGGAGAGTTATCTCAGGAGGGTGTCCACACAGGCCTCCGGGCGAGGCCCATCCCCGCATCTGTTCACGTACTAACTGAGGCTACGTGCGTGCGAGCCCGGCGCGGAGGTGCAGTCCCGGGTCCCCAGCACACTGCGGTTGGGGCACAGGGGAGGCTGTTTGGGGCTCTGGCCAAGCAGATGGGACGGATCAGTGGGCCCCAGTCTGGGCTCCCCGGGAGCACAGGGCTGTCACTGGAGTGTTGAGCTGTGGAGTGTTCTGATTCAAGGCCTGCTGTGCAGAGGAGGGACCTGGGGCAACCCCAGAGGGGCCTAAGCAAGCCCAGAGAGGGACATGGTGGCTGGGACTCAGGCGGGAGGCATCAGAACCTAACAAATCCCACCTCTGTCCTGAGGGTCTGGGAGGCCAAGGAGGCAGGGACTGCTGCCTGCAGCAGGGTCCACGCAGTGTCATTTACTGAAAGTGTGTTCTTGGGTTTTCCTGAGCCCTCTGGCCACAGGGTTAGGTGCAATGAGTGGGGCCAGAGAATGGCCAGCTCGCCAATAGCACGGGGATCCCAGTGTATGCGCACAGTCACAAGGGACCGACAGGGTCGGGGCTGGAGCACATGCGCCCAGGCTCCCTCGAGCGAGAGACGCCAGAGGGCATGGGCTGAGTGCAGATAACCCTGGTGATGGTGACCTCAGACCTTGGAGGTGCTGAGCAGACACTTCGGTGTGGGGCATGGGGGGTGGGGACCGGAGCATCAGAAGCCTGAGTGGGAGGCTGGTGGGAGGGGGCTGGGAGCAGAAGGGGCTGGGGTTTCTCTGGGCACACAGGCCTTAGCCCTGGGTGCTGGGCCTGTGACCTCCTTATTATCCCCAGCCAGTGGCGACTTAAGGCCGGGAGCCGGAGTCCAGACTTCGGGGAGGCTGGTCACTCCCCCCAATGCAGGCTGGGGGTGGGCGGTCGGACCACAGTCTAGGCAGGCAGGAACCTGCCCCCAGGAGCCAGGGCGGGTGAAGAGGGGTCCTGTGGGAGGTTCTGGTGGCGCTGACGCAAGCTCGGGCTGCGACGTCAGTCTGTCCCTAGAGCCCCGCCCCGCCCCACCACGCCCCACCCCTGCCCTAGGTGCCTGCGCCGGGGGAGCTCAGCCGTCGCCCGGGTCGGGGTCATGCGGGCCGCGGCCAGGGCCAGGGTGGTGCGTGGCTGGCCGGCGGCGAGGCGGGAGGCCCAAGGCAGGTAATGGCCGGCCGTGCGCTGGGCTGAGCCCGACGCCAGGTGAGCGCTCCGCGGCGGCTGCTCGGGTGCGCACGTGACCGCCGCCGTCCGACCCGCGGCGCGTCCTGGGGTCCCCGTGAGGCTCGCGCGGGGCCGATCCCGGGTGACTGTCCGCCGGGCTCCGGGGACCGGCGGGGACGAGCCAGGGCGGTTCCCAAACCGCCCCCCCCCGTCCCCCCGCCGACCTCCGACTCGGGTCACCGGGCGGGCGGGGGCGGGGGGCCCGGGGCGCCCTGGGAGCCCCGGCCCGGGCAGGTACCCGCCGCCGCCGCGCCCCTCCCTCGCGCTTGTTTTGAAAACAGCCGAGGCTGGGATTTGCCGGGGAGCCCGGCGCTTCGGCCTGTTTTGTTTCCTCTGATTTGTTTAACGCTCCGGCTAATTGCAGATTTGCATTTTCGTCGGGAGCGGTGCGGCCCGGTCCCGGCAGCCAGCTGCCCGGCGGGGGAGGGGCGGCTCCCCGCCCGACTGGGGGTTCCCGGGGCCCTCCACAGGGTGCCAGGACACCCCCCATGGTCGGCGCGGGAGGGGGGGGCGGACGCGGTGGGCGGTATCTGCCCCGACCTGGCCCTGAACCTCCCCCAAATCCTCCCTCTCTCCATGCGTGCCTGTGCCTGAGCCCTCATCTTGGTTCCTGGGCCCCTCTTCTGTCCCCCTTGTCCTGTCCCAGCCGCATCCGGGTTCCTTTCCGGAGCCCACAAGCTGGCTGGCCTGGCGGGGGCAACCCCCAAGCTGGACGCCGCGTCTGCTGGGCCTGGGGGCTCTGTGCGGTTCTCATGAAGTCTGTGTTGGGTGGCCTGGAAGGAAGCCCTGCTTGGGCCCATTCCCCAGACTGAGCCTTCCCTCAGGTGGGGCTGAGGGCTGGAGGGGAGGGGGAAGCTGACAGGCCCCTCCCTCTGGAGGCTGGTCTGCAGTGAGGGCTCTGCCCTTCCTCCTTAGGGCCTTCTGTTGACCTTTCTTGGGGTAAGGGGTGCAGAAGCTGCCCATGCAAGGCGCCTTATGTCCGTGGCTCAGAGGAAGCTAGAACCTGTGGGGAACCACAGGGAACCATCTGGCAAGAGACTCACACTGCTTCCTGCTCCAGGGGAGGGATGGAGGGGAGGCCTGTCCCCCCACCCCTGCAGTGCCTGTCTCCTGTCAGCGCTCTGGCTGGGGGAGGGACTAGCGCCCTGTGTCTGGCTTGGGGATCAGCTGCGGGGGCACCTGTGTGTTCAGCCCCGCCATTTGTGACGCCGCCAGCTTCCTGGTTGACCGCACTCAGGCCCGCAGGTGCCCATCCGGCCGGCTCCTGTGTTCAGATGTGTTCCTGGCAGGCCCATCAGCAGACTGTAGACCACAGAGCACGAGTGACTGTCCCACAGGGCCAGGTCAGGGTGGGTGTCTGGAGATTCTGAGGGATGGGTAGTTTTCTGGGCGAGATGTGGGGGAGACATCACAGAGGCCCCCAGACTACGCCCACTACTGTAGGTACAGCCGTGGGATTTCCACACATGGATTTGCTTATACTTTGTGACAGTTCACGGAGATCGATGTTGTGATCACCTCCGTTTTACATGGGGAAACAGATGCATGGTGTAGCTTGGTAAGTAACCCACATGACCAAGAGAGAAACCTTAACAGAGAGCTGGCATTTGAATCCAGAATTCTGGCTCCAGAGGCACCTGGCTAGCTCAGTGGGTGGAGCATACAACTCTCCATCTCAGGGTTGTGAGTTCCAGTCCCACGCTGGGTGTAGAGATAACTTAAAAATAAGAGCCAGAAGTCTGGCTCTAGAGTTGTGCCCTTGAGGCCCTTCCACGTGGCAGTGTTGGAGGCGTGTGACTGTGGGGTTGGAGGGCTAGCCATGGCCTCAGTGGCCTGCGGTTGCACAGAAGAGTGGCCGCCTTCTGAGAGAAGTGGTAGTGGCCTTCTGAGAGGCGAGAAAGCCTGGCTGTTGGGAGACGGATGGACAAGCTGGGAGAAGCTGGGGGCAGCACTGGGTGTTGAGAGAGGCATCCTTGAGTTAGGAAAGGTCCCAGGACTTGGAGGGATCCAGGTTTCATTCTGAAGGAGGTTTTGGCTGGAGGAGCCTGATGTTGGGAGAAGAAATCAGTGGGCTGCCTCTGGGAGGGTCTGAGAGGAGGACCCAGCATGGTTAGCGGGTCATGGAAGATGGGTCCCTGGAGGCCTGCAGCAGACACACACACACACACACACACACACACACACATGCACACGCGCGCACACCCCACCCTGCCTGGGGGCTGGGGATTAAGTCACGCCCTGGGTTGAAGTTCACACAGGAGGTCGAGGCAGCAGGCACCGGGGCACGTGGAGGCTGGCGTGCTGTCCCTTCAGGGAGAGGTCCGTGTGCCGTGGGCCCCAGCGCACCTTCCACCTGTGCCGGGCACAGCCTCCAGGCCAGGCCAGCCCCTACTTTCTCAAGAGACTGCATCATACTGACACCCGGGGGGTTAGCCCCTGAATTTGCCTGTGGACTGGCCCTTGCTCCTTTCCCAAAGGCTGCATTCAGTCCCTGTGGCAGAAGGACATCCCTTATCCCTGCATCCAGGCCCCTGAGCCCCTCGCCCTGTGCTCAGGTGTGTGCTGCCCTGCCCTCCTTGCCCCAGCTGGTCTCCCTTGGATCTGTCATAGGTCCTGCCCAGGACACTGTGGGATGGGGACGGGAAGGGCGTGGGCCTTGTGGAGAAGGTGTTGGAGGGACAGTGCTGAGGGCTGGGGAGCAGCCAGTCTGGGAGCCAAAGTGGGAGCAGGAGTGGCTGAAGGTTGGATGTGGGAAGGGTCTGGGATTGGCCTAGAAAGATGGTTGAGTCCAGAAAGCCATATCCTAAAGCAGAGTGGAGGTGGAGGGGGTGGGCTTGTGTGGGGGGGGGGAGGCAGTCATTATCATTAGGTACATACCCCTTCTTATTTAGGAAATATGTGAATATATCCCACTAAAAAATTTTCAAAAATTGGTTAATGAAGTTATTTTGCTATCCCAGTCCTTTCCTCCTTTCCCCCAGGCTTTACTACTACTTTCAGTTTGAAAGAAAGCTTCCAGAACTTCTCCGCAGTTAAACTGATGTCCACACACAGGCCCATGGCGACACATGGGATCCAGTGCCATGGCCATCCCTGACATGTCCAGGCTCTGTGGGACTCAGCCCCTTCGTGGGCCTGGTTGTTTGTTTGTTTGCTTGCTTTTTTGCGGGGGTTGGGGGCTCTCTGGTTGGTGGCCGGGTGTTTGTCACATTTCCATCCTCAACGGAGCCAAGAAGTGTCCTTCGACAGGCCTCCCAGGCGGATAGACTGTGTATTTCTGGAAGATGATAGGCTACAGTAGCGAGCTTCACTGAGTGCCACAGAGTAACAGGCTCTCCTGAGGGTTTCTTGAATGCATCCTTTAGTCCTACAAACTCTGGGGAGTTCGCTATAGGACTGTCACCGTTTCACAGATGGGGAAGTGAGGCAACGAGAAGTAACTTGCCCAGGGTCACACAGCTAGTAAGTAGAACTTGTTTTTCAGAAAGCAGTTTATTGTTTAATCAATTATATATACTTAGTTTAAAAAAGACAGCTGGTACCGACAGAGTTTTAATGAAAAGGAGGGAGCTGTTCTCACCCTTTTCTTCCCCGGGCCTTTCTGAGTGGAGTGAGGGATGTGTCGGGCTTGTGTTCTGGAAGGGCCAAGTGGGTGTGTGTGCGTTGGGATGCTGGACTAAGGGACCCAGAGGCTGGTGTTTGAGGGAGGGGCTGTGATGGGGCCAGGGTGGAGGAGGCCGAAGGTGTTGGGGGTCTCTTGCTCAAGGATGGCAGATGCCAGGTGGGATTGCTGCAGCTGCTTCCCACCCCCCAGACATGGAGCAGAGGAAGCAGGTGGAGGCAGGCCAGGCTTGTGGTGAGACCGCTGTTGCTCCTTTGCTTTCTAGACAATCTTGATGCTGGCCCAGAGCAGAGACTGAGCTGGACTACTGGAGCCTCGGTGAGTGGAGGCTGGGCCCCACCTGGGGAAGGCAGTGGGGGGCTACAGCCACACAGGCTGGGGTGCCTTCCGCTGGGTGTGGGTGGTGACCCTGAGGCTCTGGTCTGACTGGGGCCAGTGTGCACAATCCCAAGTGCCCTGGGACGCCTAGGTGGCCCAGTCGATAAAGCCTCTGACTCTGGATTTCAGCTCAGGTCACGATCTCAGGGTCGTGAGATTGAGCCTTATGTCAGGCTCTGTGCTCAGTTCGGAGTCTGCTTGACACTGTCCCTCTCCCTCTGTCCTCCCCAAGCGTGTGTGTGCAGTCTCTCCCCCTCTCCCCCTCTCTCCCTTCCTCTCTCCCCCTCTCCTCCTCTCTCCCCCTCTCTCTCCCTCTCCCCCCCCTCTCAAATCTTAAAAGAAAACTAAAACCCCAAACCAGGTGTCCTGCCCATGGGAGCCACTGCCAGCCAGTCCCCCCACCCCCTGCCCCCAGCTCTCTGAGACCAAGCTTTCCTTGGGAGGACAGGCTCTGCAGTGGGACCTGCAGGAGAGCTGAGTTCTGGAACACAAGGATTGGGAATTTGGGCTTGGGGTAGGAGTGCCTGTCCAGACATTGTTCTGGGCCAGCAATAGGCCGGAGTCTGTGCAACTTTTTGGAAGTGCACCTCCGGGCTTCAGCCAGGAAGAAGGCCGTCTGATGCCCTTAAGGAAATCCCCACCAGTCCCGGTGAGCCAGGGGTCCTGGGGCTGCCTTCAAAACAGGAAGCGCCCGTTCCAGGAACCCACTAGCGGCAGGAAGCTTTGCCGGCTGTGCCTGGCGCCTCCCGCACGGTGGCTTGAGCTCCCCAGTCAGGTGGGTCACCCTTTGCTCTGGGACCTGGCCTGGCAGGTCACCTGAGGCTTTGTTTATCCAGGAAGTGGGTGGGGGGAGTTGCTGCCTCTGGAGTGTGACCCAGGTCCCTCCTGCCACCCTAGATGACTTGGGCTCAGTCTGGGGTGGGATGAGTTTGGAATACTGGGATCTGAGTCACTGCCTACCACCCTGGGGTTTCAGGGGCAGGAGCGTGGGTGATGGGTGGCACAGGGTGGCTCGGAGGGCTGCATGGCATTGGGGCCAGTGTTAATGCTGGTGGTGGGATCTGGGCCAGCTCTTCTTGATGCCATACCCAGTACTGGTTGAACAGTTCCGGTGTGCCAGACCTGGGGGGCTCTGGGGCAGAGGACCAGGCCGAGGGAGGGTCCAGGAAAAGCTTTTTCAGAACAGGAGTGCCCCAAGAGTTCCCCCACTGGGTCAGCTATGTCTTCAAGTCCTGGCCCAGCGGGTAGACCAGCAGAGGGGCCCTGGGCTCCTTGGGTCCACGTGGGGCCCACTGCTGCCTGGGGTGGCCAGGGCTCCGGCCCCGCCCCCGCGCCCCGTCCCGCCCGCCCGCCTGCACTCCCTCCCTGGGCCCCGGGAACATTCCATTCATTCCGGGCTCCAGCTCCAGCAGGCGGGTGGGAGCCTAGAGGGACCGGGGTCGCGGCGGCGACGTGGGGACGTGGGTGAGCAGGGCCGGGTGGGGGAGGGCCAGCCTGGGCCCGAGGGGCCAGGAGGCCCACGCCCACACCCCCCTTCCCCTCACTGGCGCCACTCAGTGGACTTTGGGCCCCGACGCGGCGCTCTGCGCGGGGGCGGGGGCGGGGGGGGGGTGGGGGGGGATGGGCGAGGGGGCGGGTCCTTGGACGCTTCCCTTCCCAGGGAGGGACGGGGGAGGGACGGTGGCAGTGACTGTACCCGCGGGTGCCCAAGCGAGAGCGGCCAGGCCCTGGCGCGCCTGGTTCTGCGCAGTCTCAGAGTCAGGGACAGTCAGGCCTGGGGACCTCCCAAACGGCGCTCTCCTCCCCACCGGAGCCGGAGCCAGCCATAGGGGCAGAAGGGACCCCCTACCATTCAGCGGGGTGCCCTGAAGGGCTGGTGAGCTCTTCCTGTCCCGGACTCAATCCCCCATCGTCTCCCTGGCTCTCCTACTGCTGCCCTGCCTTCGGCCACCTTTGCTTCACGCTGGTACTGCCCAGCCTTCTGCCCCAGGCAGCCAGGGGTTCCTTCCAGGCCCTGGTGTCTCTCCTTCTGGACATCCTCCAGCTCATGCGTGGGTGGGGTTGCTGGGGGCCAGGCAAGAGCTTTGCGCTCCGGTACAAGGTGGGGGCCCTCGCGGGGGCAGCGGTGGCCCTGCTAAGGGGGCATCTTCCCCAGCCACTGCGTCCTGCTCGGGCTGGAGCCACGCCGTGACCCAAAGAGAGGACTTTGTCAGTGCTTGCTTCTTGGTTGTACTTCCTCAAGAGGTTTGAAGAAGGTTGTGGATACTCGGAATGGCAGGATGCCAGGGGGATGGCAAACAGCCACGCTGGGCAGGGGCTTCCTCGTGGCCCAAGCAGAGAAGGACGTCAGCTTGATGGAAGAACCATTCCAGTAAACACAGCTTTGCCCAAAACCAGTGCTCCAGAGAAGTGTCTCCTCTGGCCAAGGAGCAGAGCAGATGCTCTTCTGCTTTCCTGGGAGAGAGGGACAGGACACGTGGCAAGGCAGGATGTCGGCAGGGTAGTAGAGAGGCAAGAGTGTGTCCGGGGAGGTGGTGTGTAAGGAGGCCACGGAGGGAGAACCGGTTCCTCTGCGAGTGCAGCGCGGGCTGTTCTGGGGAGTCTGGGAGACCAGGGTGGGGCCCTCTGTCCCTTCTGCCGTCTCTGCCCTACTCAGGCATAGGGAGATGCAGGATGGCCGTAAGTGTCATGCCGGTCATGGGCGTGCCCAGGGAGGGTGACGGCCATGAGCGCTCATGCCCGCATCTGGAGAGGGCAGTTTGGGGGGATGCCAGCAGAGGGTGGTACCGGGGGTTCTGACCAGGCCAGAGCAGGGTCAGCAAGCTGGGAGATCTGGGATAGCCCCAAGGTTGAAGAGACCTAGAGGCAGAATGGCCCTGCCTGAGTTTCCCAGAGATCCCTGTGTCCCTGAGTTGGGGAGAGAGAACCACATATGCTCTGGGTCCTCTAATTTGGGGGCACTTGGTCTCAACCATGGCTTTAGCAGCTCATCCCTTATACATATGGATACATGTGCGGGCCTGCATACGTGCAGGAACATCCAGGACCATGTTCTCGTAGGGACCCCTGCACACTGGCTTGCCCAGCCCCAGCCCTGCAGGCAGCATGCCCCTGTAGACTCCCCGCTCTCCCCCTCTCAGAGAGCTGATGGGTTCTGGAAACTCCTCCCAGGGTCCCGCACCTGAGGGTCTCCTGGGGAGAGCAGAGCCAGGGTAGATGGAACCTGCTGGTTCACCATGTGGAGGGAGGGCTGGGGTAAATGCGTGTGTCAGAAGAGTGTGCAAGTCTTGACCTCAGGGTTGTGAGTTAAGCCCCATGTTGGGTGTAGAGATCACTTTAAAAAAACAGTATGTATGTGCCTTCGCTGACCCACACCATTGGTTCCTCCTCTTCGTCAGCTTCCTCTGTCTCCCGCGAGGCTGACCGTCTGGAAAGTCACCTGTCAGGCAGGGGTGTGCCCCGTGCCCTGTCACCCTGGGCTTGTGCTTGGGGCTCACAGAGCCCTGGGGTCTCAAGGCGTGGGGAGGACACGTGTGAGTGCCGGACGCTGTCTAGGGGGTGCTCCGTTCCCTGGGAGGTGGGCCTGCAGGTGCTTTGAGACCCAGGAGGTGAGATCATGGCCGTGCTGGGGGCAGCCACCCCTGCACCTGTCCTACTTAGTGGCAGTGGCCGGGCCCTAGTCCGTAGGTTGGGTTATAGGTTGAACCTCTTGAGAAGGACTGTGAGTCGGTTTCCGTGGAGAGGAGGAGAGCAGGTGGGCCAGACGTGGAGGAAGGTGCTCCTGGCGCGTCCTCTGCGGCCCTGACCCCCGCTGGCCTTTGTTCTCGTTTCCTGGGCAGGTCTAGAGAGGCCCTCGAGGGGACGTGTCCTCTGCACTGTGTGGCTCCTCCGGGCCCGGGCTCCCCTGACCCTTCTCTCTGCCCCCAGGGTGCCGGGGGTGATGGCTCTGCAGCTCTGGGCCCTGACCCTCCTGGGCCTGGTGGGCGCGGGGACGGGCCTGCGGCCCCGAAGTCTGGACGTCTTTCGCAGCGACACGGAGCTGAACCACCTGGTTGTGGACGAGGCGTCGGGCGTGCTGTACGTGGGGGCCGTGAACGCGCTCTACCAGCTCAGCGCGGACCTGCGGCTGCAGCAGCAGGCCACCACGGGCCCGGCCCTGGACAACAAGAAGTGCACGCCGCCCATTGAGCCGAGCCAGTGCCACGAGGCCGTGCAGACCGACAACGTCAACCAGCTCCTGCTGCTCGACCCACCCGGGAAGCGCCTCGTCGAGTGCGGGAGCCTCTTCAAGGGGATCTGTGCTCTGCGCGCCCTGAGCAACATCTCCACACGCCTCTTCTACGAAGACAGCAGCGGCGAGAAGTCCTTTGTGGCCAGCAACGACGAGAGCGTGGCCACGGTGGGGCTGGTGAGCGCCACGAGCCCCGGCGGCGAGCGGGTTCTGTTCGTGGGCAAAGGCAATGGGCCCCACGACAACGGGATCATTGTGAGCACCCGCCTGCTGGACCGGGCCGAGGGCAGGGAGGCCTTCGAGGCCTATACGGACCATGCCACCTACAAGGCCGGATACCTGTCCACCAACACACAGCAGTTCGTGGCCGCCTTTGAGGACGGCCTCTACGTTTTCTTCGTCTTCAACCAGCAGGACAAGCACCCGCCCCGAAACCGCACGCTCCTGGCTCGCATGTGCAAGCAGGACCCCTTCTACTACTCCTACCTGGAGATGGACCTGGAGTGCCTCGACCCCAGTGAGCCCCAGACCCCGGCCTTCGGCGCCTGCTTGGCGGCCTCTGTGGCCGGGCTGAGCGCCAGCAGGGCGCTGTACGCCGTCTTCAGCAGGGACGGCCGGAGTGGTGGGGGACCCCGCGCAGGCCTCTGCCTGTTCCCACTGGACGAGGTCCATGCCAAGATGGAGGCCAGCCGCAACGCCTGCTACACAGGCACCCGGGACGTGGGCCGCGACACCTTCTACAAGCCCTTCCACGGCGAGATCCAGTGTGGTGGCCACGGGCCGGTATGTGGCCTCAGCACCTTTCCGCAGAGGCCGGGCTCACCTGTGTCCGTGTGGGTCTGTGTGTGGTTGCTGCTCGTGGGTGTGCCCCTGCCACCCGCACCCCGCCCGCTCGGGAGGGCCCGACGAGAGGGTGTGTGTGTGTGCCATGTCACTGTATCAGGTCCCACCCGTGGGCCCTGCTTCTTCCTGGTGTCTGCCTCCCTGCCCTTGGCCTAGTCCAGCAGGTGCTGTTGGGTCACGGGGAGAACTGCGGCATGTTCTCTTCCTCTGGCCTGGGCTCTGGGTGCTGAGACTGAAGACAGGGAACCTGGGTGTCGGGCGGGCATCAGTGCCTGCCTGGGTGGTGTCGCTGATTGTGGCCCTTGGTCCTGGGGACATGTGTGGGGACTGCATGTCCTGGGAGCCCTCGTGGGGAGGGCGTCGAGAGCTGGGGGATCTGTGCCCAGAGCTGACCCCTGGTCCACAGGCTGCCAGTGAGAGCTTCCCGTGTGGCTCTGAGCACCTGCCTTACCCACTGGGCAGCAGAGACGGACTCACAGCGACGGCCGTGCTGCAGCGTGGCGGCCTGAACCTGACGGCGGTGGTGGTGACCGCTGAGCACGGCCACACTGTTGCCTTCCTGGGCACCTCGGATGGCCGGGTCCTCAAGGTGAGGCCTGGGCGGGGGCTGAGCCGCCCCCTGGGGGGGCCGTCCACGCAAGACCCCCATCTCACACGCCTGCCCTCGCCCCCGCAGGTGTACCTTGCCCCGGATGGCAGCTCTGCGGAGTACGGCTCCATTCTTGTGGAGATCAACAAGAGAATCAAGCGGGACCTGGTGCTGTCCCCGGATCTGGCCAGTCTCTACACCATGACCCAGGACAAGGTGGGCCTCTGCAGCCCCTGGGTGAGGGGCATCGGTGGTCGGCAGACACCTGGAGAGGTGCGGAGGAGGACGGGAAGAGTTCCCAGTGGCATGTTAATTCCGTGTCTCCCCAGTGCCTTCCTTCTGTCTGAAACTCATTTTTGTCTGTGGCCGGGGGCCAGAGAGGCCAGCCCTCGTGGCTGCCGTCGTCTCACTCACCGACCTGTTGCCCTCAGGTTTTCCGGTTCCCCGTGCAGGACTGTCTGAGCTACCCGACCTGTGAACAGTGTCACAGCTCTCAGGACCCCTACTGCGGCTGGTGCGTCATCGAGGGACGGTGAGTGTCCAGGACTCCAGGGGTCTCAGCCCTGCCCCAGGGGGCCTGGGGGTGTGGCTGACAGGGCCCAGGACTGAAGCTACCCCCTGCCCCCTAGATGCACCAGGAGGGCCGAGTGCTCACGGGCCGAGGAGAGTGGCCACTGGCTGTGGAGCCGGGACGAGTCCTGTGTAGCCATCACCGGGGCCCAGCCACAGAACATGAGCCGGCGGGCCCAGGGGGAGGTGCGTGGTGCGGTTGGGCAGGGCCCTGGTGCTGGGCAGGGGCGGGGCTCCTGCTGGCCTAGGGCTGTTGGGTCCATGGGGAGAACTGCGGCATGTTCTCTCTCTCTCTGGCCTGGGTTCTGGACACTGAGCCTGAGGACAGGGAGCCTTTCCTTTGTTGGGTTCCCTGGTCCCTATGACCTGGGGGCCCCGTTCCCAGTGCGATGGAGTTTTTCCAAGGGATCAGCATGTGCACACACAGGAGTGCTGGAGAGCAGGATGTGCGCGGGCACCCTGCGAGGTGAGGTCCTTGTGTGAGCCGCGCCCTTCCCCAGGTGCGGCTGTCAGTCAGTCCCCTCCCAGCCCTGAGCAAGGAAGATGAACTGCTGTGCCTCTTTGGTGACTCGCCCGCGCACCCAGCCCGTGTGGAGGGGGCTGCCGTCATCTGCAACTCCCCACATACCATTCCTGACACGCCACCTGGCCAAGGTGAGGCCCCCATGCAGCTGCTGGGTGGGCACCTCCGGTCCCAGTGGTGCAGCCTAAGGCCGAGACACCCCTGCCTGGGTTGATTGAGGTGGAGGGCCCTGGAGCCGTGGGAGAGGGGGCCGTGTGCTCTTGGCACCACGGGAGTGCCTAGCTTTGGGCTTTGCTGTCCAGGCAGAGGCCCCTCACGCCTCCCCAGCCCTGTCTGGCCTGAGATGGCTGGGGCTCGGAGGGCAGCTCACTGGTGCAGGCAGGGGCCTGGAAGGTGCACTTCCCCAGACACTGAGGAATCACGAGCCTTCGTGCCTACAGGGACGGAGAGAGGGTACCGGAGCACCGAGCCCTGAGAGCCGGCCCTGGAGCCGAGATCTGAGAGCATGGGCAGGCCTGGCTGAGCCCAGTGCAAGTCGCAGACCAGGGATCTCCCCCCGGGCCTGTGGGAGCTCCAATGGGGCGAGGGTTTGGCTGCAGAGGCCCCGTGCCTGCTTGCCCTGCCCCCGCCCCGCCAGCCTCACCCTGCACGCTGAGGCCCCCACCTGGTGCTGTCCTGGTTTCTGTCCGCAGACCATGTGGCTGTGAACGTCCAGCTCCTCTTCAGACGCGGCAGCATCTTCCTCACCTCCCACCTGTACCCCTTCTACGACTGCCGGGAGGCCATGAGCCTGGCGGAGAACCTGCCGTGAGTGTCTTGTTGGCCTGGTGCGCCTGTCACCCGGTCCCCACTCTGGTCCCTGCGCCCTTCACCGCCCCCTTCCCCGGGGCCCGGTGCGCCCCTCACCCGGCCCCCACCGCGGGTTCCGCGCTTCTCACCGCCCTCTCCCCCAGGTGCATCTCCTGTGCAAGCAACCGCTGGACGTGCCAGTGGGACCTGCGCTACCACGAGTGTCGGGAGGCCTCCCCCAACCCTGAGGAGGGCATTGTCCGCGCCCACATGGTGAGGGTCATGCACACCGTGCACATCGTGCAGGAGCTGCGTTGCTTGGCCGTGGCCACGCGGCCCTTGACCAGCTTTCTTCTCTCCAGGAGGACAACTGCCCCCAATTCCTGAACCCCAGCCCACTGGTCATCCCCATGAACCACGAGACGGATGTAACCTTCCAGGGCAAGAACCTGGACACAGTGAAGGTGGCAGGGGCTTGTGGGGTGCTGGCCTGGGGACACGGCCTTGCCCAATGCAGATGTGCCTGGGGGCCCAGCAGGGGCCATGGGGGCCGGTGGAGTGTCCATGGGGCTCCTTCAGAGCCATTTTCCTGCAAAACCAAAGTCCAGGTGCCTGGTGCACCTTTGAGCTTCCCTGGGCTTGGGACCCAGCACACAAAGGAGGTGCTCCGTGTGTGTCTGGGGACAGGAGGCAGCAGAGAGGCCAGCAGAACGTGGTGGCATTCGAATGGGCTTTGAGAACATAGGCAGAGAGCAGGAGACAAGCGGGTTTCAAGCTGGGGGTGTTGAGTGCCCCGGCAGCCGAGACGCTGCTTGGTGAGGGGGGCTCCGGCCGTGCTCTGGGTCTCAGCAAGACGGGCACGTCCAGGAGCAGCCGGGCGGTCAGCCCAATGGATGGCCGTGGGGCACAGAGAGGGCTGGGAGGCAGGATGGGAGGTCTGTCTGAGGGTCGTGACCACACCGCCTTTCAGGGGTCCTCTTTGTACGTGGGCAGTGACCTGCTCAAGTTTGAGGAGCCGGTGAGCACACAGGAGCCGGGAACCTTCTTCTTTCGGACCCCAAAGGTGCGGCTCCCAGGGCAGGCAGGCCAGGCTGCTGGATCCCGAGGAAGGGTCTTGGGGGCGCAGGCAGGGTAGGGGTGCACGGGGGTTGGGGGCGCCTTGGAATGTCTGTGTGACCTCCCACCTCCCTGCGATCAGAGTGATCATTATCTGTCCAAGGTTGCAGCTTGCTGCCCCTGGAGGCCTCCCCCTGCTGCCCCTCAGCCGTGGGGGGGACTATGTGGGCCAGACTCAGGGGTGGGAGTGGGGAGTACAGCGGGTCCCTGCATGTTCCCCCCAGCTGTCCCACGATGCCAACGAGACACTGCCTTTGCACCTGTATGTTAAATCCTATGGCAAGAATGTCGACAGCAAGCTCCGAGGTAGGTGGGGTGGGCCGCGGGGGTGGCCGGGGAGCAGGAAGTAGGTGACCCCCCTGATGCCTGGCCGCTTCGTTCGCAGTCACCCTCTACAGCTGCTCCTTCGGCCGCAGCGACTGCAGCCTGTGCCTGGCGGCCGACCCCGCGTACAAGTGTGTGTGGTGCGTGGGGCAGGGCCGCTGCGTGTATGAGGGCCTGTGCAGCAACAGCACCTCCGAGTGCCCGCCGCCCGTCATCACCAGGGTGAGCCCCTGCACCTGCCCGGCGGGGAGGACCTCAGCCTGGCCGCTGCCCCCGCCCCTCCCCCGCCCGAGCGGCTGGGTCAGCTGGGCTCTGCCAATTCCAGATCCATCCTGAGACGGGCCCGCTGGGCGGCGGCATCCGAGTCACCATCCTTGGGTCCAATTTGGGGGTCAGAGCAGAGGATGTCAAGAGGGTCAGTGTGGCGGGCCAGAGCTGTGTGTTTGAGCCGGAGCGTTACTCCGTGTCCACACGGTGAGTGGCCTGCAGTCTGGGCGGAGTTGGCTGTGCTGGGAGCACAGGTGACCGGCTGGATAGTGACCGGGTGGTTGAGAGGATGGGAGGCAGACGTGTGGCTGCCCAGGATGTGCACACCCACTGCGGACTGTCCCGCCTTGTCTTGGAGTCCAGGATCGTGTGCGCTATCGAGGCAGCCCCGGAGCCCATCACCGGGGGGGTCGTGGTAAATGTCAGCGGGAAGCTGGGCCACTCGCCAGCCCACGTCCAGTTCACCTACCAGGTAGGGGCCTGCCCTTTCGACCTGGAGGGCTGTGTGTTGATGTGGGGCGGGGCGGGTTGCGTCCCCAACGCCCCAGCCTGATCCGAATGCGTCGCTTGCCCTTCTAGCAGCCCCAGCCTCTCAGCGTGGAGCCAAAGCAGGGGCCCCAGGCAGGGGGCACCACACTGACCATCAGCGGCACCCACCTGGACACAGGCTCTGCGGAGGACGTGCGGGTGACCCTCAACGACGTCCCTTGTAAAGTGTGCGTGTCACCCACGGGCTGGGGCTCTCTGGCCCTCAGTCTGGCCCAGAGTGGGCAGTGGAAGTAGCCTGATCTGCTGACCGCCCCCGGCCTGGGCCTGGGGTTGACAGTGGCTCCCCCCTGCTCCAGGACGCAGTTCGGGGCCCAGCTCCAGTGCGTGACTGGCCCGCAGTCCGTGCTGGGCGAGCTGCCGCTGGAGGTTTACTATGGCGGCTCCCGGGTGTCCAGCCCTGCTGTCGTCTTCACCTACCGCGAGAACCCAGTGCTGCGGGCCTTTGAACCGCTGCGAAGTTTTGTCAGGTGTGGCCTCCTCTCCTCCCCGGGGACAGTGGTGCCAGTCAGGGGACCCCATCCCCCCCCGGGGACCCCCCCCCCGCCGCCACTTCCCAGGAGTCCTTTGCCCACTAGGCCCGTGAGGACGTCGTGGGGCCGGTCCATCAGAGAACCCGCTGCGCCCCCAGATCCGCTTCCTCCTAGAAACCCACATGGGCCCCCCCACTTCTGAAAAGCGATGGCGGTGCCCGTGGTCCTGTGCTCAGAGCTTGACCCGCCACCCTATCTCAGAGCGTGAATAGCCGGAGCAGGGAGGGGTCGGGGCTCCGGGCCCTCCCCCAGCCAGCCTACTGTGTGGCCGGGACTTGGGTGGGGGAGCTGGCTCGCCGCGCCCGCTCAGGCGCTGCCCACCCTCGCCCCCAGTGGCGGCCGCAGCATCAACGTCACGGGGCAGGGCTTCAGCCTGGTGCAGAGATTCGCCATGGTGGTCATAGCCGAGCCCCTGCAGTCCTGGCGGCGGCGGCGGGAGGCCGGGCCTCTGCAGCCCGTGACGGTCAGTCCTGGTGTTGGCGGGCGGCTCTGCTCCAGCGTGGCCCCGCGGGAAGTGCCAGGGTTAGGACGGGGCCTGACCGCCTATCCTCGGCCTGCAGGTCGTGGGCACAGAGTACACATTCTACAACGACTCCAGGGTCGTGTTCTCGTCCCCCGCGGTCCCCGAGGAGCCCGAGGCCTACAATCTCACAGCCCTCATCCAGATGGATGGGCACCGGGCCCTGCTCAGGACCGAGGCCGGCGCCTTCGAGTACGTGGCCGACCCCACCTTTGAGAACTTCACAGGGGGAGTCAAGAAGCAGGTCAACAAGCTCATCCATGCCCGGGTGAGGACTGGCCGCTGCCCGGGGGTCGGTAGGGGAGGCAGCTGGAGGTCTGGGCCAAGTCGGCCCCAGTGGCCCTGCCTCCCTCCCAGTCACTGTGTTGCTCCCCCCGACCCCCGCAGGGCACTAATCTGAACAAGGCAATGACGCTCCATGAGGCCGAGGCCTTCGTGGGCGCCGAGCGCTGCATCATGAAGACGCTGACCGAGACGGACCTGTACTGTGAGCCCCCAGAGGTGCAGCCGCCCCCGAAGCGGCGGCAGAAGCGGGACACGACCCACAACCTGCCGGAGTTCATTGTGCGTGAGGTCGTGCGGGTGCAGCTGGGGCGGGGCAGGCCAGATGCCGGTCGGTTCTCTGGTGGAGCAGCACCTGGCCCTGCTGAGCCTGCCCCGCCTTGCAGGTGAAGTTCGGCTCCCGAGAGTGGGTGCTGGGCCGCGTGGAGTATGACACGAGGGTGAGCGACGTGCCACTCACCCTCATCCTGCCGCTGGTCATCGTGCCCATGGTGGTGGTCATCGCCGTGTCTGTCTACTGCTACTGGTGAGCCCCTCCGGCCACACACCCAGCACGACACACGAGCTCCGAGCCACCAGGTGGCCTGAGCCAGGCCAGGCCGTGTTAAGCTCCCTGTGCCCGCAGGAGGAAGAGCCAGCAGGCGGAGCGCGAGTACGAGAAGATCAGGTCCCAGCTGGAGGGTTTGGAGGAGAGCGTGCGCGACCGCTGCAAGAAGGAGTTCACAGGTCGGGCCGCCTGGCCGGGGCAGGCGGGGGCCGCGGGCTGCCTGGACCCCGGAGTCCCCAAGGACAGCTCTTGGGGACTGGAACGCAGGGAGGACGTTCTTGAAAGAAGCTACTTTGGAAAGGCAGAGGTGGGCGGGGTGGCCAGCGGCGGGGATGCCTCACCCTGGCCTCCCCCCAGACCTGATGATCGAGATGGAGGACCAGACCAACGACGTGCACGAGGCGGGCATCCCCGTGCTGGACTACAAGACCTACACCGACCGCGTCTTCTTCCTGCCTTCCAAGGATGGCGACAAGGACGTGATGATCACAGGCAGGCTGGACATCCCGGAGTCGCGGCGGCCTGTGGTGGAGCAGGCTCTGTACCAGTTCTCCAACCTGCTCAACAGCAAGTCCTTCCTGGTCACCGTGAGTGGGGCCAGTCCACAGGGCGGCTTGGGGAGGGCCAAGAGGAGCCTGGGCCGAGGTGCTCACGGAGGCTTTGCCTGGCCACCCTCGCAGTTCATCCACACCCTGGAGAGCCAGCGTGAGTTCTCCGCCCGCGCCAAGGGCTACTTTGCGTCCCTGCTGACCGTGGCGCTGCACGGGAAGCTAGAGTACTACACAGACATCATGCGCACGCTCTTCCTGGAGCTCATGGGGCAGTACGTGGTGGCCAA
>PISX010018698.1:0-39928 GCA_004024625.1 Mellivora capensis | reverse complement strand
ATGCTGGCATCTTTTTGTGTCTGCATTTAACTCCTGCCCACGCCCCTGGAAGGCACATTCGCAACTCCGTGGATTTTTCAGCTCAGGCCCTCAGTGCTCTTGAGGACTTACATTAGTGAGACAAATGGCTAATTCAGTACAGCCAAATGTTGCACATTTCGTGATTAAAGACAAGCCTCCCAGGACTGGGCTTCATTTATGTCCCCTGTAGTGAAATATGTGTGGATTTATATTTTTTCATTACTACATAAATACAAGCAGTTTATAAAATACTGGAGGAATTATCAAAGTTAAATCTCCCATTCCAAGACTATGAAAGGAATTTCTCTGTTGTTTCTTTCCTCATAAAAGCACAAGCCACTGTGTAATGATTTAATGAAGAAAATCTATTTAATTTCATTGTTTAAAAGTGAAATTAATAGAATTCAGCATATCCACTCATCAATTCAGCTGAAGTTGAACACTCGGTTTCTGAAAATGAAAGGCTACTACTGACAGAGACTTGTATACCAACTGTCCCAAGGGATTATTAATAGAGGTGACATTGGATGAGAATGTCACATTTGTTCTAGTACACATAATTACACTGTAAGCTTTTCAGTTTTCGGACTATTTGTCCATCCATACCATGAATACTTCAGTGTCTACCTCACACTAGGGACTAGGAATCAGTCACAGACAAGAAAAAAATCTAGTCCCGTGAAGTTAACTGTGATTAGCAGCTACTAAAAATGGGCCCCAGTGACACTTGCCTACTGATATCCATGTTCTCATGTAATATTCTCCTTCTTTAGTGTAGAATGAATCTAATGATTCTCTCCTACTATAGATAAACTGGCCAAAGCACTGGGATGTCACTTCCAAGATTAGGTTACAAGGGGATGGTGGCCCACCTTGGTGCCACTTCTCTTGTTCTGTAAGAAGACACCTGCCATGACTTGCAACCTCTGAGAGACTCAGAGTCAGAAACTCCAGCTGAGCTGCTGCCAGATCCCTGACCCACAATAACCATAAAAAAGCAGATGTTGCTATATGCAAAGTCTCGAGCTTTGGGGTAGTTTTCTACCCAGTAATAGATAACTTACACTCATATTTTAGTGAGTCAGAGAGTAAACAAACAAATAAATGTATGATCTGATATGAAATTGACCTGGCCTGTTTGAGTTACTTGACTATGCTATGGGTTGGTGAATTTCTCTTTATGTTTCTTGTGCTTAGAAGTTTATGGGATTTTTTTTGTTTTGTTTTAGTTTTAGCCTCTTGGAACGGTGGGCTTGATGTTCTCATTAAATTAAAAAAAATTTAGCCAAAAAGTTAAATTTGAAAAAAATTGAATTTGAAAAATTAAATACAAAAATATTTATTCAAGTATTTTTTCTGAACCCCTTACTCTTGTGGGAACTTTGTCCATTTATTAGGCTGCTCAAAGTTGTCCTGAATGTCACACCTGCTTTACCTATTTTCTAAAATTTATTTTTGTCTCTGTATTTTATTTTGTATCGTTTGTATTTCTAAATCTTTACATTCATTAATCTTTCCTTTGCAAAGTCTAATCTTATTTTGTCTAATTTTATTTAGAAAATTTTACATTTCATACTTTGTAATTTTTGCCTTTACCCAAGTTTGATTAAGTTCTTTTTTATACCTATGTCTTCTGTTAAGTTTTTGAACATATGGAAACAAAGTTATAATCATTGTTTTTAATGTAATTTTCTTCTAATTCTCACATCCATATCAGTGCTGGGGCAGTTTGATTGGTTGATTTAGTTATTTCCTCATTATAAGTCATTTCCCTGCTTCTTTGCATGTGTGATAGTTTTTCTAAATGAATGCCATGGTTTGTGCATTTTTACCTGTGTGCTTGATACTTTTTATTCCTGTAAGTTTTCTGGAACTTTATTCTGGGATGCAGTTCAGTTGCTTTGAAACAGTTTGCTTCTTGGATCTCTAAGACTTTTTTTGGCACAAACCATAGCTGCGCTCAATCTGACATTACTTCTGTGTCAGGACCCTTCTCTGTGCTCTGCAAGGATGCTCCATGACCTAATGGTTTTCCAGTCTGGTTAATGGAACAAGGCACTATTCTCAGTACTTCAAATTTTCCTTGGTGGTTCTTTCCCTGGACTCATGTTTCCCTGAATCCTCTACAAGAACCCTTTGGAGAAGGTTATGCAGCCATCTTTTCTCTGAGAGTCCAGCTTGTAAACTCAAGCTACGTTGGTCTTCCAACACTCTCATCCCTCTCTTCACAACTCAGGGACTCTACAGGGCTCCTCCTGGGTACTTGTCCTTGCACTGTGGCTTGTAAACTCTTGCAAGGCAAGAAAATGGGCAACCATGGGCTTACCTCCATTGTTTCCTTTCTCTTAGGGATTGCAGTCCTCTCTTGTCTGGAACCCATTCTCTTGCCATCCATTGTTTGATGTATTTTCATCTGCTAGAGATGGGGAGGTAAATCTCGCTCCATTACTCCATCTCAGTCAGAAGTGCAGAAATAATAGATATTCTTGACTTCTTTGTGAAAGATTTATTAATCGACCATATAACTGGGGGGTTATTTTGGGGCTTTCTCTTCTGTTCTATCGATCAATGTGTCTATTTTTGTGCCAGTACAGTCCTGTTTTGATTACTATAGCTTTGTAATATAACTTG
Source organism: Mellivora capensis (assembly GCA_004024625.1). Lineage (NCBI taxonomy): Eukaryota > Metazoa > Chordata > Mammalia > Carnivora > Mustelidae > Mellivora > Mellivora capensis. The sequence continues at coordinate 37,276 of PISX010018698.1, read as the reverse complement.
AAGTCTGGAATTATGATATCTCCAGTTTTGTTTTTTCCAAGGTTGCTTTAACTATTTGAGGTCTTTTGTGGTTCCATGCAAATTTTAGGATTCCTTGTTCTAGCTCTTTGAAAAATGTTGTTGGTAACTTGAAAGAAATTGCATTAAATATGCAGATTTATCTAAGTAGTATAGACATTTTAACACTATCTGTTCTTCTCGTCATGGAATATCTTTCCATATGTTTGTGTCATCTTTGATTTCTTTCATCAGTGTCATAGTTTTCAGAGTGTGGGCCTTTCACTCCTTTGGTTAAATTTATTCTCAGGTACTTTATTATTTTTGGTGCAACTGTAAATGGGATTGTTTTCTTAATTTCTCTTTCTGCTCCATTATTATTGTATAGAAGTGCAACAGATTTCTGTATATTGATTTTGTATACTGTGACTTTACTGAATTCATCTATCAGTTTTTTGGTGGTGTCTTTATATATATATATATATACATATATAATCATGTCATCTGCAAATAGAGAAAGTTTTATTTATTCCTTACCAATCTGGATGTCTTTTATTTCTTTTGTTGTCAGATTGTTGTGGCTAGGATTTCTATACTGTGTTGAATGAAAGTGGTGAGAGTGAACATCATCGACTTGTTCCTGACCTTCAGAGAAAAGCCCTCAATTATTCCCCATTAAGTATGATGTTGGCTTTGGTTTTTCACATATGGCTTTTATTATGTTGAGGTATGAACACTTTTCTGTGATAACCCTAACCCCCTGAATAAAAAGTCTGGTTTTGTCTTTTGCCCATTTTATAATTAGATTGTTACACTGAAGTTCATAATCTATTTTTGAATTAATATTTTGTATAAGGTGTGAGATTTCACCTGAGATTTTGTGTTGTTGGTGGTTGTGCTGGTGGTGCTCATAGATATCCAGTATCATTTATTGGAAATCTGTCTTACTCTAACTGAAATGTTTTTCAGGGGCATCTGAGTGGCTCAGTCAGTTAGGTGTCTGACTCTTGACTTCAGCTCAGGTCATGATCTCAGGGTGGTGGGACTGAGCCCATCCTCAGGCTCCCCCCTCTGCAAGGAGTCTGCTTGAGACTCTTAGATTCTCTCTCCCCCTCTCCTTCTGCCCCTCCCCCAGCTCTCTCTCTTAAGCTCTATCAAATAAATAAATAAGTGAATATATTTTTGAAATATATGTTTTTGCACCTTTGTCAAAAATAAGCAGGGCATATTTGTGTGATTCTACTTCCAAATTTTTTATTCTATTTCATTCATGTATGTGTCTATTCTTTCACCAACACAACAAAATTCTGATTATAGCAACTCAGTAATATGTCTTGAAATTAGGTAAAGTAATTGTTCCTCTTTATCATTTTTTTAAACTAATTTTAGCTTAGATTATTAATTGGAGACTTTTCTTCTTTCCAAATACATGTATTTAATGTTACAAATTTTCCTTCCAGTCTTGCTTTAACTGTGTCCCACAGATATTCTAGTTACTTTGAATTTCTGCATAAATTTTAGATTAATTTTGCCTATAACTGCAAATGTTTTGTCAGTACTTTGGAAGGAATGTGTTAAATCTATATTTCAATTTAAGACAAATAGGCATTTTCATGATGTTGAGTATTCCAACCAATGAGCATGCTGTGTCTCCTCTTATTTAGATCAGTGTTTTCTTTTATTAGCATTGTATGGTTTTCAGCGTACAAGTCCTATCCACTTATCAGATCTACACTTAGATATTTCATTTTGTAAATGATCATCAATAGTATTACAGTTTTCATTTAAATCCATGGGCTCATTGTTATATACAGAAATAAAATTGAATTTTGAATGTTATCTTACAATCTTGTTGAAATCTAAATTAGTTTTAATAATATTTTTGTAGCCTTATTGAGATTATTCTACATAGATCATCATACAATCTGATATAGGGAATTTTATTTCTTTAAGATCTGCACGTCTTTTATTGCTATGTCTCACTGTACTGCTCTACTATTTGAGTGAGAGTAGTAAGAGCTGACGTTTGTGTCTCATTCCAGATCTTAGGAAAAAAAGCATTCAGTGTTTATGATTAAGTATGTGTAGGTATTTTCTAAATAATTTTTTATCAGTTTGAAGTCTCCTCTTTTCTTATTTTTTTCTGAGAGTTTTTATAATGAGTGGGTATTTAATTGCAGATTTGTTTTGTTTGTTTGTTTGTGTTCAGTTCAATCAGTTATTTTGCTTTACTATTTTGCAGCTGACTTGTCTGGCACATACATACTTAGGACTGCTATGTATTCCTGGTGGGTTGATCGTTTTATCACTACGTAACATATTTCCCCATATTTTTGTTTAATGTTTTCTTTTTCCTTCCTCATATTCCAATTTTTTATCATTTCCTTTATATTAAGAGAACTTCCTTTTGTTACCTTCTATGTCGGGTCTTCTGACATAAAACAAACACTCTTCCTTTTCTTTCATCTGAGGATGGCTCAATTTCCCCTTCCTTTCTTGATATTTTTACTAGATATAGAGTTGTGGATTGACAGTTATTTTCTTTCAACATTTGAAAAATTTTGTGCTGCTTTCTGTTAGTCTTTATGGTTTCTGGTAAGCAATCCACTGTCATTTGATTTGTTTCCCCTATAGGTAGAGTGTGGTTTCTCATTCACTAGTTTCAAGATTTATTCTTCATCTTTAGTTTTCAGATGATTGGCAATAATGAACTGCAGTGTGGGTTTCTTTGATTTTTGTCTTGTTTAGGATTCATTTAGCTTCTTCAACATGTAGTTTTATGACTTTCACTCCATCTAAGATGGTTTCAGTCATTATTTTTAAAGTAATTTTTCAAGGGTGCCTGAGTAGCTCAGTTGGTTGACCATCCAACTCTTGGTTTTGGCTCTTGGTTTCATGATCTCATGGTTGTGGGATCTAGCCCCATATCAGGGCTCTGTGCTCAGTGGGAGGTCTGCTTGGGATCTTCTCTGTCCCTCTCCCTCTGCCCCTTCTCCCTATTCTCTCTCTCTTTTTCTCTAAAATAAATAAATAAATCTTTAAAAAAATAATTTTATGACCTTTCCCAGTTTCTCTTCTCTGTCTGGCATTTTTATGGCAAGAACATATATTTTGTTATAGTCCCATGGATCCCTGATGTTATGTTCCCTTTTTTAGCGCATTCTTTCTCTGTGGCTCAGATTAAGTAATTTCTATTGTTCTTTCTTCACAGATTCTTTCCTTTCTCCCCTTGTTAAAGACTGAAGATTTGTTTCCCCAAAATTCATGTGTTGAGGCTGTAACCTCTATGTGGCTATATTTGGAGACAGGATCTCCAGAAGTAATCAAGATTACATTAGATGACAAGCATTGGCTCCCGATTGGAAAGGATAATAGAAAGTAACATGAAAGAGCACTTTCTCCCCCACTTTTCTTTCTCTCATCATCTTTCCCTCTCTCTTTCCTTCATGCCTGTGTTGATGTAGAGAAGACAGGGTTTATGAGGACTTAGAGAGAAGGCAGATGTCTGCAAGCTAAGAAAAGTAGGCCTCACCAGAGAGTAAATCTGCTGGGATCTTATCTTGCACCTTCCAGTCTCGAGAACTGTGAGAAATGAATGTCTGCTGTTTAAGCCACCCAGTATGTGGCATTTCATTACAGTAACTCAAACTAAGACCCCCTCTATCCTGCTGTTGGACCTTCTACTGATTATTTTATTTTGGTCGTTTGCACTGAGCGTGGTCACTGATGTGGGTAAACACCCACGGAACTAGTGTGGCAAACAGCCCAGAAGTAAGGCCAATGCACCATTTAAGGACCAGCTAACATGCAGATTGAGGCCCAAAACATTTCAGTTTTGAAATCTTTGAAAATGATCTACAATGAAACAAATGTGATGGATTACCCAATCATCTGAGGGCCAGTGTTGCTATTCAGTGTTCTCTCTTAAATGCTATTCTTTTAATAAGTTACTGAATATCTGCATGTATTCAATCAATAAATATTTATTGAAGATCTCCTATTTCCCTGACACTATGGTTGTTATGAGCATTCAGGAAAAAAAAAAGTATAACCCACTTAATTGTCTTTTTGACTATGTTGCCTTTTTAGCTTTATAACAATTTCTGCATTTTGTCCAAGAAAGGAAGAAGTACTTGGTATTTAGGGTGAGCATTATGTGTACTGGCCTGGTGCCCATTTTTCTTTTAATATCCTTCTTCTCTACTTCTAGTAGGAACTGCTTCTTGCTCTCATTTATGACTGAGGAAGAAATAAAGACCATTAAATGCATAGAGTATAATGCTGCTCTTTGTCTCTGTCTTTGCACTGAATTATCCCACAAACTAACAGAGGCTCAGAGGGCTTTTTGATCCCCACAGGTGGTCTGAAGTTTCAGTGCGGCACTTGGGAAGCCCAACTACTGCTGTGGGGCAGCAGGAGAACCACTAGAAAGAGCCAGTAATAAGGATTTATTTTCTGTTTGGTTTCTCCTCTAAATCAGCTGAAAAAAAAAAAAAAACAACTATATAACAATTAGCCTGATAAGCAAAATGTAAGATTTAAATTATCGGTTCGTAAAATAAGGCACCAGACAATTCAGGTTCATTATGCAGCATGGATGGCTGGATGGCTGTAGTCTGTTAGCAGGCAGAGGTGCTTAGCATACAGATACTGCAATAATAAGAGAAAACAGTTGATTGGGGAAGCAGTTTCCCTGCCTTGATTATTTTCATAATTCTTCTCTGTCTACTGTTTTCATAGATAATCCACGTAGATAATCCACAGAACACAACTTCAACCCTACCTTTTGTTACATTTGTTTTTATTGTTGCCATAGTCAAAATTTTCAGCCACTTGGAAACAGAAAGGTAAGTGTTATGTTGTTCTCTGCATTTATAGGTTTGTCACAATATTGGACAATTAGACATATTGACATAATACCCAAATTAAATGCATAATGTTTTGCATTTAATAGTAAAAATAATTTTAATAAAATAAATAAATAAATGAATGAATAAATAAACAAAATAAATAAATAAATGCACTGACACACCCCTCAGCTAGGATTTCAGAGCTGGTTGGTATTTGGTATATCAGTGTTCAGTAGCTGGAATTGCCTTTCCCTAAAGTTTTTGTTTGTCACAAAACCAGTGTAGTCATGCTTTCTTCATTTGGGAGCTGTCAAGGAGAGGGCTTGGAAAAGGCAATCAATGTTGGTGTTGTCAGAGGCTCCCTAGAGATTGGGAGGTATAAAGTGTCCAAAAAGCACGAGCAGAAAGACTAGCTGAGGAATCAACACGTGTGTGTACAAGCAGACCCCATAGTGCACTGGTATCTACTCTGGTGTGGAAAATCACACCAGGTCCTATGGGCTCAGCACAACGGTAATTTTTCTGCTGGTCCTGCTGGGCTGCCTTCTATGGCAGACAGTACAGCTGTGGACAGGGCTCTAGGACAGCCTCACGCCCACATCCACGTCCACGTTCACGGTGTTGAAATGGATTGTTGCCTGGGCCTCTTTCTCTCGCTCTCTCTCTGCTACTACTCATTTCTGAAGGATTGTTTACATGGCAGCAAGAGCACCCCAAGAGACTGTAGCCGAAAGCTGGAAGGGCTCTTGAAGACTGAACTCTGAAACTTCCATAATTTAACTTCTGCCATATTCTATGGGTCAAAGCAAATCATAGGGCCAGGTCAGATCTAATGGGCAGTGACATAGACTCTACTTCATAAAGGAAGTCATGCAAAAAAACTGTAGCTTTATTTGACCTACAATATCTGTTAAGGACTGTGAGTCCTATTCATAATATTTGACATGTATTTTATATATATTTACATATATCTACATTTCAAAATAACTCTTGTTGCCTAAGAGATCACTGGAAGTGGAGGAAGAAATGAAAGAGGATGGATAAAAGGCTTTTTCTATTGTGTTGAAATATTTCAAAACTTCTAAAAAATTCGCAGAAATATTTCGAAGACCTTCGATATGCCATTTATTTAAGTTCCCCAATTGCAAATACTTTTTCCCTATTTGCTTTCTCACTAGGATGGTGGTGAATAGGCAACACATGAATTCAGAAAGTAAATTAGTTGTTGCCTAGACTATGGGTGGGAATGAGAATGGGGAGTGACCACTAAGGGATAAGATCTTCCTTGGGGATTATGAAAGCATTCTACAGTTAGAACATTGTCACGGCTACACATGAAAAAACACTGGACACTACACTCAAGTAAATTATATGGTATATTATAATTTATGATTATAATAATAAATTAAACATATTATATTTTATATATAATAATATATATTCTATGGTTATATGATTATAGTCTATGATTATATATATGATTATATAATATATATATTCTATGATATACCACAATATACCACAATATACCATAGTTATAAATTTTATAATTATGAATTATACCCAGATAGGATCTGTTAAAAAATACTTCCTATAGGCATTAGGTGAGTGGATTTCATCCTCAAGGCTATTAAATTAAAGGTTATGGCCTTTATTTATGCTAGGACATTGAAAATATCCCTAAAAATAAATAATCAGAGAATCTACAGAGTCAAAATAAATGGGGGTTATCTGTGAATTCCAGCAGGCAAATTGGGAATCAATAATGTGACCATTGAAAACTGAGGCATCAGCTTCGATTCACATATTTCATGGGTCCAGCATGTGATTCAGGGCTCAGCAGACCTGGAGGAATTGATGGTCTTGCTGGTGTCCACCGCCTGCTTGTGGGGGTGCAGGCTAGGCAGGGGCCGGCACCTGACCCAGTTTATGGTGTCCAGAGTCAATGTAAGTGGGCCAGTGAACCAATGGGCTATCTTGATTTGGTGGAAAACATAGTACAGTTGCAGCACAATTGTAGATTTATAAATATATAGAAAGATAGAAATACTGAATATTGTCCATAGGAAAAAACTGAAACTAGATGAGATAACATAAGCAGTTATTCTAACTTTTGTTGATCAGAGCTGTCCAGACCAGTAACTTTCAGAAGTACCTGGTTTTCCTTCATTTAAAATTTGCTCCCTTGTGTGTGTGTGTGTGTATGTGTAGTTGTGTTGTCATATCCAGAAAATCATTAATAAGAACTAACTTTAACAACCAAACAATAACTTTTGGAAAACCTTAAATAATTTTTGAATAAATTCTTGATTGACACGATAGCCAAAATATGGGTTTTGTGAGAAATACGCAGTATGTCATTGTCATGGTAAGAAACAGAAATAAATTATGGGTAATTTCCAGTTATGTGAGCTGTGTGATTGCTTCAGAACGGGTTACCATGGTTATTTCGGGTAATTCTGGGTTATTAAAGCTTTTAAAATAAAAAAACGATTTTTCTTTTTGGTGGTATTTGTTGAAAAAATCGTTCACATCGGGTAGAAAGAAATCTCTCTGGCTAACACGGCGCCGCGGTGCGCCCATGGTGGGAGCTGCGGGAACCCCCAGGGCGGCTGGGGCTCTGCTGGGCACCCCCAAGCCCACCCGCGCGTGAGAGCGAGGGAGAGCGAGGTGGCTCCCATCTACAGAGATGGCAGAAGCTGCAGCGGATGGAAAGTAAGCTCTAAATCCTAGCATCCCCTCGGCTTTTGAATATAAAAAGAGTGACAGAACAATTAATGGCTCAGGCTCGGGAAGCCGGAAGAGAAAGGGCTGCCCCGGTGCTTGTTTGCTCGACAGTTGCTGCTGTTGACACTGTCTATCTGTTTATTTTTCTGGCTTCCTTCACTGGTGGGCACACGGGCAGCCATGAACTTGAAGAGCAGATGAGTGTTGGGCACAGAGGCCGGAGAGGGTATTTGAAGGGTTGATTCTGGGTAGGGAGGACGCCCTTCAGGCACTACTGATGTCCAAAGCCTGCCAGGGACACGGGGATGTGGGGACCCCACAGACGAAGTCCCGGCCAGCTTCTGTCCACCTCTGAACAGGACAGATTTGTCCTGAGGACGCCTGAGTTTTCAGCCAATGGGACCGACTGATCAAGCATCTGATCTTCGTTGTACCGGGTGACAGGCTCTAAAAAGTCTGGAACTAAAGGTGTGGCCCCTGCTCTGGAAAGCCTGGAACCCTGACCGCGGCTGGAGGAGCCCCGAGTGGACGCAGGTGCAGAACTGCCTCTCCCACTCCCGCACTCCCTGGTCCCACCTTCTTTTCACCCCCTCCACCCAGTTTAAATTGTGGAGCACTGTGTTGTGTAATTTGGATTTATGTAAGCTGCAGGAAACTCCTTATGAAACAGGTTGTGGGATGAATTAATAATGCCGGCAGAAGTCAGGAAATACTATTACTGTAATGACAGCATGAAAGGGAAATAAACACCACACACAAGACACATGGACATAAACATGCACAATTACACATACCTATCTGTCTGTCTGTCTATCGCTATCCATCCGTCTATCCATCTGACATGTGTGTGTCATTTGAGGATTTGTAAATTAAATTATTGCTAAAAGCTTAAAACTATCCTACACATAAATGTGGCCCAACCTACATGAATACAAGGATTTTCCAGTAAAACTTCATAATCTCACACAGTCTCCTATTGGGGAGTGCTAAAACCAAAACTGCATTTGTAGTAGAGTGTAGGCTGTACTTTGTAGTGCATGGAGCAGAGAGGAGTAATGTGGACACTACGTTATGACAAATACGTCTTCCTGAATGTCCAGGCAAGCTCGTGGATGGATAGTGGTTTCTTCCATTACCCTACCCCCACCCCGCCGTGGAGACAGGGAGAAATCCTAATGAGATAGAAATAAACAGTACTGAGAAAAAAGACCCGGTTCAACTTAACATGCTTATGAATTAGGGCAATTTAACTAAATTTTCTGCCTGTTTCCTCATGTGCAGATATTTCCCATTTAAGGACCCTCACAGGCTGCTGTAAAGTTCAAAGCAAGAAAGTAATTTGTCATAACTTGTGAGTGCTAGAGTATAAGTATATAAGAGCATAAGCTGCCAAATTAATAATAAAAAATGATCATTCAAAGCTCATCATTTTCCTTACCAAATAAACTTAAAACACCCACACAAAACCAATTTCCACTTCACAAAAGTATCTGGACAGAATATGTGTGAATTATTTATTGGGATCCCCTTTTCACAATACATGCATTTTCTCCCGCTCTCCTTTTTTCTTTCTTCCCATGGATACACGTCTCTGCGGTAGACCTGTCATTTTTCCAGAATGCTTACTACACAAAGTCTGCCTTTGAACATGCGATTGAGTCAGCCTGTTTCAAAGAATATTACATGGAGCAAATCGAAGGAAACACAATTCCTGCTCAATTTTAATAAAATTTTTGCTTTATTACAATTATAAAATATGTTCAATAGCAATTTCAGAATTAAATGAAAAATTGTACATGACTTCTTAGCAGCCAATGGATAATGAAAAGGAATGTTGGCTGAGTGGATTAGGTTATAAAAGTGAAGACGTCAAAAGAATTTTGGTAAAAAATAAATCCATTTTCATTTCAGGGAACACAGAGCCAAAGAATCGTAGAACTAAAGGCAAGGAATCTTAAAGAATTACCTAGGACAGCCCTTTAGCATAAAGAAATAAAAAATAAATAAATAAAATAAAAAGAGGGCTCCTGGTTGACTCAGTTAGTTATGGGTTTGCCTTTGGCTCAGGTCATGATTCCAGAGTGCTGGGATGGAATCCTACATGGGCTCCCTTCTCAGTGGGAAGTCTACTTTTCCCTCTGTCCCTCCCCTTGCTTGTACTCTCTCTCTCTCTCAACCTCTCTCAAATAAATAAAATAAAGAATCTTCAAAAAAGACATAAATAAACATTTTTAAAAGAGAGTTAATAGTTTCCGATGTTTAGAGACTATCCCCAAGCAAAATGAAAATCATATGCCTGATTAATTTCCTCCTTGAACCTGAAAAGCATACTCTTGTGTTCAGCTAGAATATTAAGTAAAGTTCTTTTCAAATCATGGTTTAGAGACTATATATATTCAGTTACTAATAATAGTTTTTATTGCTCAAGGTATTTGTTTTTATGGTATTTCATGTGAGTCCTTATTTCTTCCATAACAAATATAGTAAATTGACTCTGATATTTATATTAGTAATATAATATTGGGGTTTATGACTAAACAAATGTGATCATCTCATCTGGATTTTTGGTAAAGAAAACTGTGTTGGATTTCCACATTACCAACAGAGTCACCTTACTAAAACTTCCTTTTAAGGATACCCAAATTTTCAATTAAGGTAATCAATTAAAAATACCATAAATTAGCATATTCCTAGTGGTCATTTTGTGATTAGAAATAAAGAGTTTAATATCTTAGTTGTGGTAAATACAATCTGTTTCTGTCTCTTTCCCTCTCCCTCTCTCTCTTTATATCTCTGTGTTTTCATAATCCTTACTTTAGCAAAATTTTTACATATAAAGAAAAGTGAATCTTAAATGTCTTCTAATCTGAAAGCAGTTAATTGTTATTAAAGAATTAAAGACACAAAATGAGGGCTTATGATGTGGTAAGGTCAAATAATCTCACTGCATTTCTACTTGCAATAAACTACTAAGAAATGATTGATTTAATAAGGTAAGAAAGGTAAGAAAACACAGTCACAGGGAAGTTGACTTTCCTAGCTCATTACTATGGAAGTGCAATGCCAGGCAGTTGGCTTATGTTTTGTGTTTTTACAGTTGACCCTTGAACAACATGGTTTTGAACTGCATGGATCCACTTACACACAGATTTTTTTTAATATGTATATAAATACAGTACACTATTGTAAATGTATTTTCCTTATGATCTTCTTCATGACATTTCCTTTTCTCCAGTCTACTTTATTTGGAAGAATACAGTATATAACACATATAACATACACGTTACGTGTTAATCGACTGCTGATGTTATCCGTAAGGCTTCCGGTCGACAGTATGCCATTCATAGTTCAGTTTTAGGGGATTCAAAAGTTACATGTGGATTTTCAGCTGGGGGGTTGGAATCAGTGTCCCTAACCTCTGAATTGTCCAACTGTATTTAATTTCTGATGGTATTACTACCTATGCCAGTAGTTTCCAATCATTCTGATCTCTGGAACAATGTTACTAAAATTTACAAGTCCATCAAGAACAATGGTTTATGAAAACTATATCATATCAGAATTTAAAACTGAAAATATTTTTAAATATGGATTTAGTCATTTAAAAGTAAAAGTAATCCATTACCTGTTAACAAAAATAATATATCATCTGACACTTAATTACGTTTCCCAAAACAAAATATTAATGAGAAGGGGCATTGTTTTATATTTTCATAAATTTCTTTGCCATCTAGCTTAAAGGAAGACAGCTGGATTCTCATGTATGCTTCTGCATTCAACAGATTACAATATGAGAAAAAATAGATGGCAAAACGTTGTTTTAGTTAATGTATGTATTAAATAAAATCTGATCTCACACAGATATGTTTTTGGAAAAGGGCAGGGTATTTAATTTTTCTCTTCAGCTAACTGTGATATGTGTCCTTAATGACCCCAAGTCAATCATAGTTTCAAAAATCTTTGTATCCTGTACACTAATGAGAGAATGTAAAAAGGAAAATATGTTAATGTTATTAGAAAAATAATTTGCCCACCTTTCTATTGGATTGTCCATCTTATCCTCATCTATGTGTAAGGGTTTCTGTATGCATCCTGAGAACTTACTGTCTCCATCTTAGGAGTTTCATACCACATTTTGAAACACATTAATCATTGACATTAAATAATCTTTGTGAACATGATTTTTAATGACTGTATAATATTCTATCTTAAGAATAAATCTTAATCATGGTAACCATTCCCTCATTATTTACAATTCCAGTTTTATTTTTATAAGTAATTCCTTAAATCTTTGTTTACATTTCTAATAATAGTTTTAGATAAGATTCTTTCAAAATAGTGTTGAGTATAGATGTTTTCAAGGCATTTGATGCATATTGTCAAATTACTTTCATATCTATTACGAAGAACGTTGCTAGGAACATTCTTGCCCATGTCTTCAGGTGAAGGTTGGTATGCATTTCTGTTGAGCATATGCAGAACTGTGGAATGACAATGGCATTAATCTGCATATGTTCAGCATTAGTAGCTACTGCCCGGGAGCCTTCCAGAGCAGTTTCCGAGTTACCCTCCCATCAGTGTTGCGTGACAGTCTTGGTTACATTACCTTCTTATCAGCGCTTGTTATGTGTTTAGTATTTTTTTCATCTTAGCCAAAAATGGTGGACCTGTAATGGAGTCATACTATTATAATATTTATTTCCCTAGTGACAGATGAACACATTAAAATATTTAGTTAGTGGCAATTTTTATATTTTCCTTTGTGAGTTACGTGTTCAAGTTTTAGACAAAAACCTTGAACTCCTTCTATTGGATTGTCTATCTTATCTTTATTCATTTGTAAGACTTCTTTATGTGTTCTAAAGTTCCTTGTTGCTTGTATGTATTGAAAATATTTTCTCCTCCCCCCCCCCCCCCCCGTGATGGTTGTCTTTTCAATATCTTAATCCCTTCTGATATAACTTTTTAACACATCTCAGTTTATTTTTTCTCTTTTATAGTTAGTGATTTTATATTTTTTTAAGAAATCTGCCCTGACGTCAGTCATAATGATGTTCTTTAATGTTTTCTGCCAAAAGATTCTTTATTTTAAATGTCATTGTTTAAATTTGGATCCCATCTGAAATTTAATTTTGTGTATTGTCTGAAATAGGTTGTGAAACACATTTTTTCACAAGAGAATACAGTTACACAGAGCGCCTATTCCCTACTACACTGCATTAATTCATGTAGCTTTATAATAAGTCTTAATTTTTGGAATGAAATGTTGTCCAAATTTATTAAGACAATCCTTGCTAATCTTGTGCCTTTTCATTTCCATAATAATTTTGGTATTACTATGTCAATTTCTAAAAAAAAAACTTACTTGGATGTTTTTTGAGATTTGGAGAGGGGCATCTGAATGTCTCAGTTGGTTGAGCATCTGCTTTCAGCTAAGGTCATGATCTCTGCATCCTGGGATCAGAGTCCCACATCAGGCTTCCTGCTCAGCAGGGACCCTGCTTCTCCATCTCCCTGTACTCCTCCCCCAACTCTTGCTCTCTCTCTCTCAAATCAATCAATCTTGAAAAAAACAAAACAAAACAAAACCCACAAACAAACAATACGACTCAGAAATAGCCAAGCAAAAAAGATACATAGGGCAAAGCATGCTTGTCGTTAATAAATTCTGAAGATCAGTCCATATTTCCCTTATACTACAAATTGGTTCAAATTGTGTTTTAAGATTTTCTTACAGAACTGTGCTTTTTGCATCCATTACCTTTCAATTTTACTTCCGTAGTATTAGAATTTATTTTATTATTTTGGGATTTTTATTGCCCCAAAGCTATAGTCTATATTGCTTGACCATCTGACACATGAGTAAGCACTTCTCTATATTATTTGGGCCCAGGGTGTAATATATAACATAAGCTTCATTGCACTGACCATGTTGTCCAGGCCTTCTAAATCACTTACATTTCATTTTTCTACTTAATTTGTCTTGGACTCTGTGTTAAAGACTACATTTTAGGTTTATAGCTACCAAAAAAATCAATATGGATACAAATGAATCAAATATCAAGATCAAGCAATTGGATTCAATTTTATTTACTCTGAATTACTACATAAATAATAGAAATATTTCCAATCTTTTTTGTGTGTGTGTTATGTTAGTCACCATGAAATAATCTCTATTCTAAAATATGATAAGCACCACATAAGATAATAAAATTACAGGCCAATTTCACTAAAAAATTAACAAATATTAGAAAATTAAATACCATAATATATATAAGGAATAATATATCACAACAAAAGGAGTTTATTCCAAGTCCTTAAAATTAGGTAACATTTGATTATTAATCAATGTTTCTTTTACTACATTCAACATAAAAATAAGAGAGCTTATATTATTACCTAAGTAAATCAGAGAAAGCATTAAAAATGTAATACCCTTTTTTGATTAAAAAGTATTACTAAACCAGGAATATGAGAGTACTGTATTATTTGAAAAAGAATAACTAGTGAAAAAACATTAATCTCCATGGTAAAATATTTATCTTTCCCACCCCTTGAGATCAGGAAAAATAAAGGGCTGTTTGTTATTCTTCTTATTCAACAAAGTGCTTACTGAAGTGCCTAGCCTTTGCTATAAGGCAAAAAATTTTTTAAAAATCTATGTGGATTTTGAACATGAAAATAAGCCTGTTGTTATTTGCAGGCAACATGATTATTTCTCTAGAACATCCAAAAAAGTCTACAAACTGTTTAAAATACGTATGAAGACTTCACAAGTTTATTGGATATAAGGTCACTAAAAATAATCTATTGTATTTTATATACTGGCAACATACATTTGGAAAATACATATTTCAAAGACATGGCAATAGTATTTCCTTAACAATATCAAATAGTAGGACAAAAACTGATGAAAGATGTGCAATATTTCTTTTTTTTTTTTAAGATTTTATTTATTTATTTGTCAGAGAGAGTGAGCACAGGCAGAGTGGCAGGCAGAGGCAGAGGGAGAAGCAGACTCCCTGCTGAGCGAGGAGCCCGATGCGGGACTCGATCCCAGGACACTGGGATCATGACCTGAACTGAAGGCAGCCGTTTAACCAACTGAGCCACCCAGGCATCCCAGAAAGATGTGCAATATTTCTTAATTGCATGTTCATAGATTCTTCTGATTCAATATTGGAAAAATATCAATTGTCTCCCAATTTTTAAAGAATATTATACTTATTTTTTTTATCATTTATTTATTTATTTATTTGAGAGAGACAGAGACAGAGACAGAGAGAGCATGAGCAAGGGAGAGGCAGAGACAGAGGGAGAAGAAAACTCTTTGCTGAGCAGAAGCCTGATGTGCGACTCTGATCCCAGGATGCAGAGAGGCAGGGAGCCCAACATGGGGCTGGATCCCAGGATCCAAGATCATGACCTGAGCTGAAGGCGGACCTTAACTGACTGAGCCACCCGGGCACCCTCTGAGTTGTATTCTACATAATAAACAGGTAACAGAAAATAAAGTGCTTTCCAGATTTCTAGTTGTCTGGGAAAGCATCGAACCTGTGAAGCGTGTTATGGGAACTTCCAGTGTTGTAACCAGGTTTGATGAAGTGTGGAGAGCCTCAGAACTGACTTTGTGATTGACATATGAAGTGAGGACAGTCTTTTCCTTGAACCTGGGAAACTGGACATTAACCTTGGGTAGTTAGGATCAGACTTGTGATTTGTAAAACACCCAGTTGGTGTCACCCACAGAGATTGGAGAAACAGTTCGTGTTGGGAGGAAACAACACTTCTCAAAATCTAACTCTAAAATCTACAAAAAGCACAAGAGAAATAAAGTGTAGTAACTATATAGAAATAAAACTTAGTTAATTGGAAAGCCAAAAATTAGTAGAGTGAAGCAGAAATTCCAAAAATGGTTTATTTTTAACTCAACAGGATACATAAACTTTAACTCAACCAATAGATATGGAAACACATATACACAATATAAGAAATGACAAGTGACAAATAACTACAAAATGAAGGAAATGTCGACTTTAAAATATCATGAGACTTCTTTTTATGACGGCATGCAAATTTTTTAAAACCCTAGATGAAGTGGATTTTTTCCAATATAAATGTTATTTACCCATATTGATCCAAATAGAGAAAATCCAACTGAAAAATTTCATGAGAAACATAAAAAGTAATTAGGGAGTGTCACTAAGGTTTAAAACAACACAACAACAAAAATACATCCTTAGTTCTATCAGTTTTTGATTCATGTACTTTGAAACTCTACTGTTTGGTGTGCCCACATGGACCATTTTTGTTTGTTTGTTTTTTGTTTTTGTTTTGGACCATTGTTATATATTGGTTTTGTTGACATGTTTACCATTATTTGATGTCCATTTTTATGCCTGTTAATATTGTTTATTATAAATCTACTTTGTTTAATATTAATATAGCCAACTAGCTTTCTAGTTTTTTTTTCTATTTTTTTTCTATTTTTAGCTATATTTAAATAGGTTTTAATTTACTTATTTATTTAAAGTAGATTTATTAACCAAAAAACTTTTTATGAAATCTAATTTTTATTTTTAATTGGTATGTAGAAGTCATTTACATTTAATATGATTGCTATTGTTTGCATTAAAATCTACCATGTTAGGTTGTATTTTCTATTTATTCCTTTCTTTCTTGATTATTTTTTTCATCTTTTATACCTTATTTGGGGTTATATAATTTTCAAAAATTTATTCTATTTTATCTTCACTTGTGTCTTATTTCTTACATTGCTCTTTAAAGATTTTAGTGACTATACTTGCATTTATGTTATAAATCTGTTAAGTAACCATCATATGCCTTCAACTAATATCACAATGCTTCATCTATAGCTTATAAAACTTACATTTTACTCTAATTCCTCTTCTCAACTTTTGTGTTACTGTTCCCATACATTTTATTTTTTTATATTTTATTTTATACATGGAAGCCAACAATACCATTTTTGCTTTAGAAAGTCATTTATCTGGGGCACCTGGGATGCTATTGGTTAAGCATCTGACTTCATTTCTGCTAGGTCGTGATCTCAGGGCTGTCAGATTGAGCCCCATGTCAGGCTCCTCACTCAGCTCAGTTTGCTTGAGGTTCTCTCTCCCTCTCTCTGTCCCTCTCGCTGCTCTCCCTCTCTAAAATAAATAAAGCCTTTAAAATAAAGTCATTTATCTTGTAAACTGATTAAAAACAACAAACAGTGAGTTTTATGGTTACTTTTATTTGTACCCCTTTTTTATTGCAATTCATGTGTTTGTGTGAGAATACATTTCTTTAGCCTGAAAAACTTCCTTCACTAATTCTTCCAATAGTTTGCTAGTGTTAATTCTCTCTGGTTTTGATTTTTTCTGTAGTTTTTATTTTCCCTTCATTCCTTTTTTAAAAAAATAGTGCATCATTAGTTTCAGATGTAGAGTTCCTAAAACATATTTTTGCTGGATATAGAATTATTTTTTTTCTTGGAACATTCGGGGAAAAAAAATGACATTCCATTGTCCTCTGACTTGCATGGTTTCTAATGAGAAGTAATGAGAAGTCTGTTTTAATTCCTGTTTTGAATTTTGTATGAAGTGTGTCTTCACTGGCTGTCTTAAGGATTTTCTGCATGTGCATGTTTTATTTTATTTTCCTTCTGGTATTATATAAGATTCTTGAGTATATAGTTTGATATCTTTTATTTTGACTAAAACAAAACTCACAATTTCTTCAGATATTTCTTCTGCTCCTTTCTCTCTCTTTGGTCTTTCTAGCATTTCACTTATATACATGTTAGATCCTTTACAGCATTTCACACATCTACCATACTCTTTTAGTTTTATCTTTTAATTTACATACTAATTTTTGACCTATCATCAGGTCACCAATTCTTTTATGAGCTATATCAACTTTAATAACAATAAGCTTGTCAAAGCATTTTTATATGTTTGTTACTGTGTTCTATTAAATTGTTTGTTATGGTTTTTATTTCTGTTCTTGATGAAAATTACCATCTGTTCATATTATTCTTCTTTTCCAGTAGAGCAGGGTGTGGCAAACTGTAGTGCATGAGCTGGTTGCCTATTTTCACGAATGAAGATTTATTGGAATACAGCCATGTTCATTTATCTATGTGTCATCTACAGCTGCTTTTGAGCTACAATGGCAGAGTTGAAAAATTATGTACACACACACTCCTACATATATACAACATACAACAATGGAAAAAATCAAGAGAACTAATGGTACATATTTGTATTTGTAAAATACATTTGTAAAATATCACAATATTTTAATTTAGGACCCAAATGATACAACATAATAGCAGTCTAATAAATGAATAATAGCTTTCTGGGGGACTGGTAAAAGTTCATGTCTTGGAGGATATTTTCAGCAAAATATCCCAATATATAATTAGGTCATCCATGAAGACCTAAATTATAAAAGTCCCCAAAAATAATCTCTCTTAAGAGAATGTTATTATTCTAGTCATCTGTGAAAAAGTGGCCACTGAAAATGACTAGCAAATGGGACAACCAGTAACAGGGACACACAAAGTTAATATATTAAGATTATATTATAAAATTTGGTGAATGGCAGATGATTTATTGAAATATGAGTGATATACTGAAAGACATGCCTCATTATTTTACATGAATAAAATTCTAAAAGGTGTGGGAAAAAAGGGATCTTCAGTGGTTTACTTTCTAAATCACATAATATTTTGTTTGCTTATATTTTCTCCTTGCAAATGAGTGCAGTTTATTTGTTTCATGAGGCTAATGGATAGGTTGCTGAAACTTTCCCAGCACAGTTAGTGCTCAGTGGAATTGTGTAAGAATAGAAATATATCTCTCCCTGCCTTCCTAGAAACTGTGATTATGTTTGTTTGCTTAATCCCTAGTTCTTTGAATACAGGTTATTAGGTAGGGGACACTAAAAACAAAACAAAACAGAACAAAAAGCCAGGAGAGGTTAGACTGATTTACAGTAGATAAGGCCCTGAATCAGTCTTGTGTCTGATGGTGGTAAGATAGACCATGCACAGAAAGCAAAAATGAGAGTATGGCTTTGCCTGAGCTGAGTGGACTGCAGGTTTTCTGAGGAAGAAGGGTGTATAAGAGAGACTCATGAACAGTTTTTGTGAGGATTCAGAGAGATCCAGGTGAATAGAGATGATTTTAGATCTTTCTGTTGAGTATCATGAATTGCAATTTTCTTTTGGCAGTTCTTTGTGGGGTGGCCGTAAACACTTAAGTTGCTATTTGATTCTTTTATTGTGTATCCAATTGTCTTTGCTTGTTAGTTTGTGTTTTGAACAGTGTGTTTTGAAACCGGTTACAATATAACCCAGCTTTATTCAGTTTGCAGGCATTTTCCCCCAGATTCTGAGTGCAGGTTATTTCGTCTATATTTACAATGCTCTGAGTTCTCATTTTGTTTTGTGTCTTCATCCATCTTTTAATGAGAACTAGGGAGAGGCTGTTTCAGGAATTGCTGCTTTCCAAACAGCATTTTAAAACACAATATTAACTTGTTCTTCCTTAACCTAGGTTTTTCTTACTATTTAAACCATAATCACAAAAATCACAGCTCAAAGACTTTTTGCAAACATTGTTTATTAATTTTCTAGTTACAGAACAGAAATATTAAAGCCATTTTAAACAGAGATTTTGATCATTGTTTTCTCAAAGCAACTAAAATAAATCTCACTGAGGTCTGACTGATTGTGTTTTGCAGATATCCCCTTCATAAATCACTGAGATTTGTAATACTTACTCAAATCCATCATTTGACCTTTCAGCTATACATAACATGACAACAAAAATGATTCCCCAAAGAGAAGAATATTCTCATTAAATGCTGTATTCTGTTGTAGCTTTTGATTTTTAAAATCAGTGCATTCTCACTTCAGTTAGAAGTTAATGCCTGAAAACAGCAGAAATGACCTTTGTTGTCATGCATTAATCTTCAGGCAAAGGACAAACAAGTATTTTATCATAAACCAATCCCAGAATATAACCACTATCTTAAAACCACTGACAATTAGATAATAATTCAGAGGTTTTGATTTCAAGTACCTGGTGTGGAGCAGATTAAGAGAACATTGTCTATGTTTTCCAGGAGAAAACCAATTAAGCAAACCATATAGTGAGCAGTGATGTTCCCTCACATCTGCCAGCAAAACCAATCAATGTAATCTATTACAGACTGGTATGCTTCTATTCCACGTTCCATGCGTACGCCTTAAAACAACAAGTCAAATGCACATTACAGACACTGGTGATGTTTTGAAGTAACAGTTCCCAGAACCAAAATTCTTTCTAAATCACACTGTTAATTGTCAGCCCTTTGGATCTTGGGTCAAGTAGGAATATTCTGCATGCTATAGTTCCTGGATATTTATTCTCATCTTATGTTCCCAAAATTATCTTTCAGTCAATTTGAGAAAATGCTGTAACTTCTCAAAATGTAAATTGAGTTTTACTGATATTCGCTGAGTTCCCTATTTTGCAAATATTAAGTTTTCGTTTCTGAAAAGATAATGAAAGCATCAAGAGTTTGTCAATGCTTTTCATGTAATTTCAGTATGTGTAATATTTATACAATCTTGGGGTTACTTTCATTTAAATATATGAAGTTACCCAGGGAAGAAATTGCCATCTCTGAGTTATGTGAGTTTTTTTGGTAATTTTGGAAGGTGGTATGAGAATTTTATTAATATTCCAAATCATGATTCACAAGCAAGAGTCACTTTTCTATCTTTAGGAACCAAAAAGATAGAAATTTGGGATATTCGTAATCAATATTTTAGTTTCCTAGGGACAGATGGAGAAATGAGAAGGGAAATATATAGCATTCGGCCTTAAGGAGTTTACTCATTAATACTTTTGTTCCTCAGGGCTCTCCAGGACCCGAAGCAAATAAATAGCTTTGCAACAATTCCAATAAATGAAATAAGGGCAAACTAAAATTAGCAATCATTTATTTACACTTCCAACAAATATTTGTTGAGTGTTTCCTGCATTCTCAGCACAATGCTAAAATAACAGATAAATTTGCCATGTAACCAATATTAACAGCTCTTCCTCTTGCTGTTTGATTCTAGTTTAGTCCATTAGTATTAACCTCGGTTTACTGGATCAAATAACACAAGCCTAATGGAGTTTTCACTGTGTCTATTTTACATTCTTACATGATGGAAATATTACTTTGAAAGATATTATCAATTTGTTTATTATCATACTCATATTTAAATATATTTATATTAAAATTTTATCAGTTTATCTTTATATATTCTCTCCATTTCTTACATATGTAGCACATGTCTAATTTCACTCCTTATATAATAATTAGCATTTATATTTACTAAAATATTTATCAATACATTTCATTTTTGTTGAGTATAGCCATTTATTCTGCTAATATAATACACAAATAATACACAATACACACAAAAAAAATAATACACAAAACATAACACACATGCTCCATAAGGGTGCTGCTTCAGCCTGCCATAGTAATTCTACACAATCTAAGGAAAGGGACAAAGTGAAGTCCAAATGAATAAAGTGATCACTGTTGTGGAATTTTTTTTTTTCAGTGAACTGGGTGAGGAGTGTTCCCAGAGCTATGTCAAATGCTGAAAGATTAAAAATATGTAATATTTTGGGTAGCTACATTTATAACTTTGATTGAGAAAAAATATCCAGCATGAAATAGCATTTGGTAACATGCAAGACTTCTCCATGAATATAATCTTATTTTTTCCATAAGTACATGACAAAATAACTTATTAAAACAGGTGTGACCAAATCTTTATTTTAAATATTGCTATTGCTATTATTATAAGCTATATTTAATTGTCTAAATTGGTCTAGGGAGGCACTTTATAAGCAACACTTAACTCATTAGTGAAAATGGTATTTTGAGATTTACTAGATTTTGATGAAGTTCTAAAATCAGTGGAATATTTAATAACTTTTTAATTTTTTAAATAATAAAGTCCACTTCGTAGAGCTTAGAAACACTTTATCACATAGGGGTATATTATTAATTTGTTTTCATACCACATTCTTCTATAACATTTTCAGTAGCTTTCTTATATTTTAGAAAGTGCCATAATGGGATGGAGAGCCTCTTTTTATATCTTGTCTATTTCAAACAGTTCGGCAGTGAGCTCTTTGCAGGCTTCTTTGCATCCATCTTCGATATTTTCCTGAGGAAGTACTTTTTAAAGAGTAATTACAGGCCTGGATTTATTTGCAGCACCTCCACACTTCACATGTTGTTTCAAAGCATCTTCCCATGCTAACATACTAATAATCTCACTGTTTTTAGATGACCCACCTTTAATTATCCCTATAACAGAGGATCTTTCTACATTCATTGGTTATCTATATTTCTTTTTCTATGAACTACATGTTCAACTGTTCTTATGGCTTTATTTATGGATTAATATACAAGCAACCTTTATAAATGAAAGCTACCAATACTTTGTCATCTATTTTATACTTACCTGCTTCAGTAAATATCTTATGACCACTTGTTACATTTTCAAAACAAAAAGAGAGCAGTAGTTGAAATTACCTTGCCTAGATTTGAGATGTTATTTAGCTAACATCACCAAAATTTTGAGAATTAAGAACCACCCCTATTAAATATTTTAATTTTATTTTTATAGCTATCCTGCTAATTTACTTCATTTTAATATGCTTTGTGCATATATTTTCAAAAAGAATATATCCTTTGTGTATATATTCTCAACTTGTTATATCACTGTATCTTATGTATCATTTTTTACCTTAGAGAGAGTGTTTTGAGGTGTAGGAAATGGTTGTATTTATCAGTGGCATCCATCACGTTGCATGTTTCACTGTCACCATGTTCTTAGCAATATGAGGAGTAAAGCTGGTTTTTTTTTTAAGTTTTTATTTAAGTTCCAGTTATGTAACATACAGTGTAATATTAGTAGACATTAGTAAATGTAAAGAAGGGAGGGTTAGAATGATATGGTCCCTCGGATGGCCGATCACCACCCAGGTGACCATTTGTGTGTGGGATTGATAGGACCCAAAGAGCCTGAGACGTTTGATTGCCTGGGGGGGAGTGAAGGTGGTCAAGGGAGCCCTGGTGTGAAGTTCAGGGGACCCAGCACCAGAGGACATATGATGGAGAGGCTGGTCTCCAGGGCTCAGAGGTTGGATGGGGCTTTCAGCAGGGGTCATTTAAGAGGGATAGAATTGGAAGTCAGGAAATCATGGACTGACAACATATTGACAAACCCCAACTCTGACTTATGCTGAACAGCCTGGGCTGAGGATAGCACTAGGACTACACAGAGCTCTGGGACTTCTCCAGTCTACAGTCACAGCCGGCTTCCTCTCACATGTCCTCAATGTAATCCTCATTGCCTTTCTGCTGATTTCTAGATTCTCAACTGCCTGAGATCAAGGCCCTTGTAGACTTGGAGTCTGGTGAGAGTGATTGCTGGTTCCTAGATGGCCCTGCATGATGTGAACCCAGGACTGCCATCACCAACCTGGAAGATCCCTCCATCTCTGGCCATCCAAAGGGAAGGTAATGTTTCTATGCTATTGTTAGTGTCCCAAGGAAACAGAGATATTACAACTAGCTGCTTTCTTCAGTCACTAGCTCATCTTTTAGAAGCACAGAAGGCTACTTCTGTGCCTACAAGCTGTTCAGTCATTTTTTTACAGAAACCCAGTGTCCTTTGCCATCAGTGTGAGCTCTGCAGCAAAGTTGCAAGTGAACTAAAGCCTGGAAAATGTTGCCCTGCTGACATCTCTCCAATGGGGAGCACTCAAGCAGGCTCAGAGGGAGCTGGGG
The DNA here is from genome assembly GCA_004024625.1 of Mellivora capensis. Classification (NCBI taxonomy): domain Eukaryota; kingdom Metazoa; phylum Chordata; class Mammalia; order Carnivora; family Mustelidae; genus Mellivora; species Mellivora capensis. Next base: position 13,841 of record PISX010018698.1, on the reverse strand, counting down.
ATGCACCCTTGCTAGGGGAAGCCCTGGCCGGCACATTCCTTTTTTTTTTTTTTTAAGATTTTATTTATTTATTTGAGAGAAAGAGAGAGCAAGAGCATGATCAGGAGGAACGGCAGGCAGAGGGAGAAGCAGACTCCCCACTAAGCAGGGAACCGAATGCGGGGCTTGATCCCAGGACCCTGAGATCATGGCCTGAGCCGAAGGCAGACATTTAACCAACTGAGCCACCCAGGCGCCCCTGACTGGCACATTCTTTAGGGCATCACCTCTGGGGCTCATTATATTTGGAAGAGACAACCCCATGCTTCTTAAACTCTATAGTTTTCTCATACAACATCTTCTCTCCCTTAGAAGTCGAGAAGAACCTGTCAGTGCTAAGAAATGTGGTGACAGAAAACAATCGCTAGATGCGTCTGTACTTCCCTGAATATTCTTCTGAATATTTTTTTCTGTCTACTCTTCCTTTCTGTTAACTGAAGTTCTTCTTATAGACTGTTTTAGATCAGATCTGCTTACCTTTCACTCAGTTTTACTGAAATGTTGACTGGTGAATAGGGCCTTTTCAATCACCTGTATATGTTTCTTCTTTTCTGCTAACATTAGAATTTAACAGAAATTGGAAAGTGGCTTGAAGCTGGCAGGACAGAGCCATGTACACCATATTTCTTTGTTATTTGTGCTTAATAAATTGTTGGCAGCCTTGCCTGTTTTAGCTCCTTGGCAGTATTTGGTCTCTCTTCCCTTGGCAGTTTTCCTCCATTTTGAACACTTAGGGAAATTTATGTAGAGAGCTTTTAAATAGTCCGTTTTGAGACCAAAGGGTGTAAGACACACTGCTAACCCAGTGCCATCAAGCAGCCAAGACGTCCGGTCTTTACTGTACTCAGCAGTCACTGAAGTGCAAACGGATTTCAAATCTGAGAAACACAATGTATATTTGCAACTTTTATAACATATCAGTGAAAGCCTTCAAAAGGGGTTTCTGTGGGTGTGGAATCTCACTGTGAATTAATGGGTGAGAAGCTCTGATAAAGCAAACTATAGTTAATAAAATGCAAATTACATTGAAATGCAGATCTGAGCAACATGTCTCTATGGCAGTGAACTCTATTCTTTGTCTAATTCAGTTTCAACTCATGAAGAAGAAACTGGAAGAGGCTGTTCCCAGCACCGCGAGCACGCAGCATCACTGGGTGACGAGCTGCCTTACCTTTGTGCTGGGACACATTTCAGTTCACACGGAGCATGGGTTTTGACACCGTGAGCTGTGTGAATTTAATTTAACAATACTGTCATGCACATAAAAAGAGGCTCCACCCAGGACAGTGGGATCTGCTCAATTTGGTCCCATACCTCATTTGATTAACAGCAATTTAGAGGAAAAATATCTTAAAACTTGGGGGAAAATCCATTCAAATGGAAAGTCAATCACTGGTCTGTTTTATGGGCAGCCCACCCTAGTCTAATACAGTGCCCCTCTGACCTACACCTACACATTCTTTATTGCAAACACTGAAGCCTTCAAGTGCATGGCTTGTGCAATTTCAAAAGAATCGATATTACCATTTAAAATATGCATTAGGAAGCTTTGGAAGAAATGTAAAACATTGTTAAGAATATTTATCTCTGAGTTGTGGGATTGCTTTCTTTCTTGTTACTTGTATGTGACTGTTTTACAGTTTGAAAAATGTGTGATTTTAAGAAAGCAAAGAAATACTGATGTCTTTTTTCCAAGTGGAATGAACAGTCATAAAAACTGGAATCATATATGTATGCAAGCATTTTCCTGAGACTTGAGCAAGCGTGAGTCAAATACTCAACTTTCATAACTGAGAGCACATTTTGCATGTGTGTTACTGTGGGCATCCCAAACTGCTATCCAGTGTAAGAGGAAGGCTCTACACCAAAGGCTAGTGGACTGGCCTGCCAGGTTTGGCTGGGCTTTTTTTGGCCCAAGAGTGAACAATGGCCTTTTACATATCAAATGGTTATAATTTACTTTTTTATTTTATTTTCAAATTGTTATATAAGCACCTACACAGTAACGAAATGGTTTCCAGCAAAGCCTAAAACATTAATTACCTGAGCCTGCAAGAAAAATATTCACTGGCCCCTGATCTAAACAGAAAGTAGTCCAGACTCAAATAAGTTTGGGAAACAGTAGGTTAAAATTGAAAAGGCTTGTCTCATGTAACCCTGCCAACATTTAATGTGCTATTAGTATTATAGCTATAGCTAAACTATAACTTTAACTACAAATATGCCACCTCTACAAGCTACGTGACCAGGAAAAATTATGTTCTGGCATAGCTTTTGATATATTCCAGGTCTTAGTTCCACAGAAAACTATTTGCTATAAAGTTTGCATATAAAGTGCATGTTATTCAACTAGGGGAAGATTTCTCGTACCCTGGTAGGAATCCATAGAGATTATTTATCATATTCAAGGCTTGCATGCCGCTCTTGGTAAAAAAAAAAAAAAAGAAAAAAAGAAAAAAAAGGAAAAAAAAAGAAAGAAAAAGAAAAAGAAAAAAAAAGTCTACAAAATGTCGCCTCTGCCTGACAATAGCTTGCAGTCATTTTGAGAAGTAGAAAAGAATTGTTGTTTGCATAACTGTAGAATGGCATCCTCTCAAGACCTAGGTAATAGTAGGAAAAGTTGTGAATTAAATGTGGATTTATTATTTTGTTTTCTTAGCACACAGTCTAAGAACCCTTTTTTATAGGGAGTGGAAATCAGACGTCTTGTTTTTCAGAACTTGCTTATCTTTATCCACAGGTTTGGTGAACAGACTTTTTACTGTGTCCATTGGGTTGCAAAGAACTATTAAACTCTTCTTGCATATTTTACATGGCAGCGCTTTAAAAGGGAAGAGAATGCAGAATCACTGGAGGAAGAGACAGGAAAAGAAAAGGCTGGATAGTGGGTGTGAGGCCCAGGACACTTCTTGAGATGCTCCAGGTGCTATGAATGGCAAGGAGGCGGGACAGGCAGACTCTCAGCCAATGGGGAGCAGCACAGAAGAATTCAGGGTCTGGCTGGCTCAGTCAGCACCGCACCAATATCCTAGCCAAGTACAAGCTCCCCTTGTCCTGGGTGTGGAAATAGTGCTTGGCCAGTTTTTTAGAACTCGTTTGGTCAGTAGTGTCCATCATGCAAATGGAGTCAATGTCACACACAGACTTGAGGCATTGCTGCCTGGAGGGAAACAGGAAGACAACACAAATTCAGGAAATTTTTTCAGGTTCTAAAAATCTGAACTCTGTGAGGCATGTTTTATTATATCCACATACCAGAAATAAAAGTGATATTTTAAAAGATGTATTGCCTTGACCTAGAACATAGGCAAATCCTCTGACTCAAAATGTTCAATCACTCAGCTTACTTAACTCCTCATGTCTCTCAAAGGGCATTTGAGTCCTCCCTGGAGGCAGCCTGCAGATTCCTGGTCTCTGTGTTCAGGAATCAAAAAAAGCTTGGATTTTACCTTTAGATAACTCAAAAACAAGAGTACAATCTATATAATCCACAATAGATCACATATGGGCTCACAAGTACAAAAAAATCAACCTTCAGCAAGTACAAAAAGTTTGAGATCATACCATGCATATTTTCAGACAATGTTATGAAGCTTTAGAAAGACCTCAAATACATAGAGGTTAAAGAACATTCTACTAAAGAGTGAATGGGTTAACCAGGAAATTAAAGGAGAAATTTTTTTTAAAAAATGGAAGCAAATGAGAATGAAAGCCAGACAGTTCAAAATCTTTGGGATGCAGCAAAGGCAGTCCTAAGAGGGAAGTATATTGCAATATAGGACTTCCTCAAGAAGCAAGAAATGTCTCAAATGCACAACCTACCCTTAAACATAAAGAAACTAGGAAAAGAACAGCAAATAAAGTCTAAAGCAAAAGGAAGAAGGGGAATAATAAACATTAGAGCAGAAATAAATGATAAAGAAACAAGCAAACAAAAACAGTAGAACAGATTAAAGAAACTAGGAGCTGGTTCTTTGAAAGAATTAATAAAATTGATAAACAACCAGCCAGACTTATCAGAAAGAAAAGAGGAAGAATCCAAATGGATAAAATCATGAATGAAAGAGGAGAGGACACACCACCACAGAAATACAAACAATTATAAGAGAATACTATGAAAAATTATATGCCCCCAAACTGGGTAATCTAGAAGAAATGGACAAATTCCTAGAAACATACAAACTACCAAAACTGAACAGGAAGAAAGAGAAAATTTGAAGAGACCCATAATCAGCAAAGAAATTGAATCAGTAATCAAATATCTCCTAACGAAGAAAAGTTCCAGGCCAGATGGCTTCCCAGGGGAATTTTATCAGACATTTAAAGAAGAATTAATACCTATTTTTCTCAAACTGTTCCTAAAAAATAGAAATGGAAGGAACGCTTCCAAAATCATCCGATAAAACCAGAATTACCTCTATTCCAAAACCAGACAAAGAGCCCACTAAAAAGGAGAATTACAGACCAATATTCCTGATGAACATGGGTGCAAAGATTCTCTTAAATACCAGCAAATTGAATCCAACAGTACATTAAAAGAATTATTCACCATGATCAAGTGGGATTTATTCCTGGGCTGCAGTGGTAGTTCAGTATTTGCAAATCAATCAATGATACACCACATTAATAAAAAAAAAAAGGATAAGAAACATCTGATCCTGTCAATAGATGCAGAAAAAGCATTTGACAAAATACAGCATTTTTTCTTGGTAACAACCCTCAACAAAGTATGGGTAGAGGGAGCATACTTTAACAGCATAAAAGCCATATACATAAGACCCACAGCTAATATCATCCTCGATGTGGAAAACTGAAAGCCTTTCCCCTACAGTCAGGAACAGGACAAGGATATCCACTCTCACTATTACTATTTAACATAGTACTAAAAGTCTTAGTCTCAGCAATCAGAAAACAAAAAGATATAAAATGCATCCAAATAAGCAGAGGAGAATTCAAACTTTTACAATTTGCAGAAGACATGATACTCTATGTAGAAAAATCAAAAGATGCCACCAAAAAATTGTTAGGCTAACACATGAATTCAGCAAAGTTGCAGGCTATAAAATCAATGTGCAGAGGTTAGTTGGATTTCTATACACCAATAACAAAGCTGTAGCAAAATAAATCAAGGAATTGATCCTATCTGCAATTACACCAAAAACAGTAAGATACTTAACTAAAGAGGTAAAAGATCTCTACTCTAGAAACTATAGAAAATTATGAAAGAAACTGAAGACACAAAGAAATGTAAAAGCATTGTATCCTCATGGATTGGAAGAAAAAACATTGTTAAAAAGTCTATGCTACCCAAAACAATCAACATATTTAATCCAATCCCTATCAAAGTACCATCAGATTTTTTTCAGAGAGCGAAAGCAAACAAACCTAAAATTTGTATAGAACCTCAAAAGACCCCAAATAGCCAAAGCAATTCTGAAAAAGAAAAACAAAACTGAAAGCATCACAATTCCAGATATCAAGTGCTATTACAAAGGTGTAATCATCAAGAGAGTATGGTACTGGCACAAAAACAGACACATAGATCAATAAAACAGAAGAGAGAACTCAGAAATTGACCCTCAACTCTACGATCAACTAATCTTCAACAAAGCATGAAAGAATGTGCACGGGAAAAAAGACAGTCTCTTCAACAAATGGTGTTGGGGGAAGTGGACAGCCACATGCAGAAGAATGAAAGTGGACCACTTTCTTACACCACACACAAAAATAAGTTCAAAATGGATGAAAGACCTAAACATGAGATAGGAAACCATCAAAGTACTAGAGGAGAAAACAGGCAGCAACCTCTTTGACATCAACAGTAGCAACTTCTTACTAGACATTTTGCTGGAGGTAAGGGAAACAAAAGCGAAAATGAACCATTGAGACTTCATCAAGATGTAAAGCTTCTGCACGCTGACGGAAACAATCAACAAATCTGAAAGACAACCCACAGAATAGGAGAAGATACTTGCAAACAACATAGCTGATGAAGGGTTCGTATAAAAAATCTATAAAGAACTTATCAAACACAACACCCAAAAAACAAATAATCTAGTTTAAAAATTGACAGAAGACATGAATAGACACTTTTCCAAAGATATCCAGATAGCTAACAGACACATGAAAAGATGCTCAACATCACTCATCATCAGGGAACTACAAATGAAAACCACAATGAGATACCACCTCGTACCTGTCAGAATGTCTAAAGTCTAGAATACGAGAAACAACAGGTGTTGGTGAGAATGTAGAGAAAGGGGAATCCTTTTGCACTGTTGGTGGGAATACAAACTGGTGCATTCTGGAGATAAGGACTCTTCATTATCTACCACCAGTAAGTCCTACCAGGAATTCAGATTAACAGGTGTAAAAGGAGATCTTCTAATCTTTTTTTTTTTTTCCCTCTCACCCTAGATGTTCTCCCAGAAAAAGAACGTGTTACAGGCTACCTTCTAAGTTGTTCTTTCCCACTCTTCATTCTCTAATATCATTTTAGAAGCACTTTATATTAGTAGGTTTTAAAATAAAATAAATCGCCCAGTAGTTGGTGAATGGAAGCAAATCATAAGGTGAGGCAGTAGCATGGGAAATAAGCTTTGGAATCAGAAAAAGAATTGGATTTGAGTCTGGGCTGCATTCATACTGTGATAATAAAGTTTCACTATCTGTAACACGGGAGTGCCAACACACTGACCTCATAGGTTTATGTAAGGACTGAGTAATATTTCATAAAATCTTACTCAAGAGTGTCTAGCACAGTGCCAGGCTCTCAGTCAATCTGGGATAAAAGCTATTATTTGTGATGGTGTTGAAAGCTGTGGGACATGCTCATTGGTGAACGGGACAGATGGAAGAATTCAGAAACAAAGAAAGTAGGCAACCATTGTTCAACAATGTTCAGTTCTCCTTGACACCTGCATATATGGGATTCTTATGTTCTTTCATCCTCCCAAAGGCAGTTACACCTGACATGTCATGATGAGGAGAAGTTACACAAGTCACTCTCAGTCACTTGCAAACATGGCAGTCACATGCCTCCCTCTCCAGGTGGCTCCCTCTCCAGGTGGCTCTTCCCATGGTGTAGTGAGCTCAGAAGCATTTACTGCTTTGGAGATGACTGCCAGGAACCCCTGACTGATGTGGCTCAGAATATCAAGCCCACATGCAGAGCAGCTGCCCTAATGAGTTACATAGACCCATAGCACACTGTCTGTGGGAAAGAGCATCCTCTTTTTATGGGTTTCGTAATTCACAGAGATTGTTTGTCATTACAGAATAACAGAGACTATTTGGACTCACAGAACTTTTATCTAGGTAAAATTCAGCAACTCATTATACCTAAGGTAAGACTGTTTGAATTTATGTGCATGTGTTTTATTGCCATTTACATGTCATGCTTCCAAAGCACAACCCAGAACTTAATGTATTGAAGAAAATAGATGTATACATATGCATTCAGTAAAAAAGCAAAATTTCCTCTTGCATTTTGCAATTTCTTATAGAAAAGGTGTAAATGCTACATTGTACCTAGGGTATCGAGTAGCTGGTCTTGCAGACTAATTTTCAGCCACAGTATGCTGTTTGCACTGAATACATTGCTCAGAATGCATATTGACAAATGCCTGTTCTTTCTAGTCCTAATGAATAGAACAGGTTGTCATAACAAATTGCTATCTTCTAGAACAGATTTTGAGAGAAAAAAGCCAATAGCGAGAATGTCAATGATTCTTGGGCTTTTCGGTTTACGATAAGTGGAGATCAATACCATTTATTTAAATGGCCATGTATTACACCTGCTATAATTCTTTTCACATTCATGTCAATTTGGCATTTCCCTAGAAATTTTTTTGCAAGAAAAACAGCTACAATGCAGACTTTTTATTTCCTTTCTCTCCTATGAATCTATATGTGTAGTGTTTCTATAGAAAGGCTTCAATAGTCAGTGGTATAATTTAAAATTTGAATAAAGATATAGTAATTTCTTTTCAATGAATTACATTTGGTTTTATTCTAGTGGAGAAACTTGATTAGAATGTTTATTATAATAGGTAAATTGTCTCAGGTCATTTTAATATCTTACATTGAATATGTTTTTTTCCCATTTCCATTGAATGGTATAATTAACTGGCAAAGCTTGGAGAATTATTTGCAGGAAATGCTATCTGACTTTATTTACTATTTAAATATATTTCATCAATTCTGAAACCAAAAATATATATTCAAATTTCTTTCAATATATTTGCTATTTACGGTTCTTATTGGGCTCAAAATTCAACGATTCTGGCTCTGTAGCCAGTACTATCTCAAAGTTATCCTGGCACTTTTTCTTGAAAAACTGCAATTATGTTTCTCAGTGAGATTATCTTCTCAGTCTCATGTAATTTCTGCTGCAATTTCTCCATGTTAATGGTCTTCCAATCGTGGGAACTCATGTCTTGTTGACTTCTAAAAAAGCTCTTCTGTTGTGCTTTCATTTTCTTCCTGCTTCCAATCAGGAAAAACAGAAGATTTATCTTTTTCTTTTTCTTTTTTTTTTTAATGTATGCTTTGGAGATTAACAAGATTCTAAAGGATTCCCTATAACACAGGGCTGCTGAGGGTTGTTGTCCCTCATTGGTCTGAATTTTTCACAAATCTATTGTAAACTCAGTTTCAAGATGACATAGTGTCCGAAAGGGCTGGAGGAAAGGCAATTGCAGCCACACTGCTCTGGGGCACACCACTGGGAGAAATAGCTCTGCTGGGAACACAGCATGGAGCAGGTCATTCCTAAATACAGTTGCAGTGCAAGCTGACTGAAGCAAGGAGTGGGGGCTCACGGGGGTCCCTGCAAAGAGAACAAGCATGCCTTGCAGGCTTTTATCCCCTTCAGTAAACACTGGAAAATGATGTCATGGCCCAGGGACCCAAAATCAACATAGAGACATGGCCTTAGAACAAGGTCAACCCTCCATCATGTGACAATTAAAGATTGCTGACTGGAGTGAGAGAACTGACTAGGATGGTTGAGTCTTCTATGCCCCAAAGACTGGGGCCAGAGGGCAAAAAATTCCTCTGAATACTCAACAGGCAACTGACACTCTCCCAGCTCTATGACATAGTTACATAGAATGTGGGAAAGGCTGAAGAGTCTTCCAGCTTCCTAAAAAACCCAATGAACAACACAACCATCTAGGGTAGGCTGGGCAGCCAAAGAGCTAGAGAGTAGGGGACCTTGTAGAAAAACAGGATGTTGGGCTGCCAGGGGACACAAGGAGCCCCAAAAATTATGAGAGAGAAGGAGGGAGAACATTAAGTTTTGAAATGTAACACACAAATGTCTACTCATCTTTTTGGGTCTAAAGAAAAAAGCATGAGGTCTTCTATAAAACATAATAGATGTATTGAAGAAAAAACATGGTCACCATTGAGACTGTGGTTTGTAAAATCAAGTTCAAGAAATTTCAAATCCATCATGCACAAATGTAAAAAAAAAATGGGCAACTTGAGAGAAACATTAGAAAATCAGAGGGTAGACTAGGATAATGAAAATATTCATAACAGAAACTTCAAAAGGAGAATATAGACAGATCAAGAATTTATTCTCAATAATAATCATTTGGTTCTTTATACTAACTAATTAATTAAATGATGATAAAACAGTAAAATGTTATACAAAGAATGAGCTGAGCCTGCAAATTAGAATGGCTCACCATCTGTAGAGAGGATTGATACAAAGAGGTGTGTTTGATCAAAAAAAGGTGATTGATCAAATCAAGGTGTGTGTGCTTGAGGATAGTTCAGAGGATACAGGGAAAATCTTAAAAGTTTTTCAACTGAAAGTCCAGCATCCTCCCAGATTAAAAAAAAATAAATAACCAACACTGGAAACAAAGAGGAAAACAGGACAGAGAGAGATGCCCAGATGACCACATTTATAATTGTCAGGACAAAAAGAAAAATAAAAACCTAACTAAGGGGTATGCAAACATGCCAAGTATATTGCAGTCCCCGTGAAAAAAGACTTTATCAGGGCACCTGGGTGGGTCTATCAGTTAAGTGTCTGCCTTCAGCTCAGGTCATGATCCCGGAGTCCAGGGATCGAGCCCCACATCATCATTGTCATGGGATCCCTGCTCAACAGTGAGTCTGCCCGCTCCCTCTGCTCCTTCCCCCTTTCATGCTCTCTCTTTCTTTGTCTCTCTTTCAGATAAATAAACAAAATCTTTAATAAAAAAGACTATGAAGAAAAGTAAAACTGAAACAATGAAGAAGAGACAACAATGTGTGAACCCAGCAGGAGAAACAGTAAGAGGAAATAGCAGTAGCATGTCTAGATACTGTTCATACAGCAGTAGGGTTTAAGGGAAAAGAATGCCCTTACAGAAATGTCAATTAGGCTAAGCTATTTCTTCAGATCTATTTTATTCTAAATTATTTTCCTCTGATCGTCTAGTAAGTTTGCAAAGAAAGATGAATTAATATTGTCAACTGTTTATTAATATCTCCAAATTTGTGTGTGGGTCCACTTCCTCCTTAAATCCTGTCAGTTTTAGCTACAATAGTTTTATTTGTAGGCATGTAATAGTTACAGCTTCCTGATGTATTGGCCTAGTGATCATTATGAGCTCTTTATAGCCTCTCCTCCTTTCTGATGCTGTTTGTTTTCAGGGCATAGTATTTCTAACATTTTAAACCTATATATATGGTTTTAGGTATTTCTTGCAGACAAACTAGAATTGGCACTTTTCAAATCCAGTCTGAAAATCTTTGTCTTGATTGGGTTCTCAGTCTAGTTATGTTTAACCAGACTTACAGAGACCCAACTGATTTGTCAGAGGGACAGTGAGTGGGGAGATGGGCAAGTGGGGGCAGGGGCCAAGAGGATACAGTCTTCTTATGGAGTTATGGAGTGAATAAGTCATGGGCTCAGAAAACACAGCAGGGAGAGAATGAAGATGATGGTATTTTAATGGGGTTGTGTGGTGACAGATGACAGTTCGCTTGTGGTGAACACAGCACAACATATAGAGACCTGGAATCTCTATGTTGTATACCTGAAACTAATATAACATTGAGTATACTCAAGAGAAAGTTTTTAAGGACTTTGTTACTGCCTTTTTTCAACAGCTTGAATATATTGTGCCAATCTTTTCTGGCTTTTATTTTTTCTAAAAGGAACTCAGGATGGAGTATGTTCCTTTTCTCCTTTTTATGGGACGTTTCTCTTGTTTGCATGATTTCTCTTTGTATTTCACCTCCAGTGGCTCAGTTACAGTGACCCCAGGTGAATTATTTTTAATCTATCTTGCTTGGAGTTTGTTGAGCTTCATGGATCTATTTAACATTTTCACTAAATGTAGAAAAATTTTAATCATTGTATCTTCAAATATTTTCTCTGCTCCTTTCTCTGTCTCTTCTCTTCCTGAAATCCCCATTACATTCCTACTGGCACATGGACCAGGTGCCACAGGTTCTAAGACTCTCTTCCTTTCTTGTTGGCTTTTTCTTTGTTTTTCAGATTTGCTAATGTCTATCCATCTATCCTCGGCTTCACTGAATGTTTCTTCTCCCATCTCCACTCTGCTCTTGAATACATCTCCTGACTTTTTCATCGCAATTATCACACTGCATGTAGTTCTAGTTCTTACATTTTCTATTTCTCCATTCAAGATCTCTATCCCTCCATGGAGACCATTTTCTCTCTTTGAACACAAAACTGAAATTTTTCATCTTGCAACCCAGAATATATAACATGGTTGGTCTGCAACACCTGTAGCTATCGATTTAATTTAAAGTGGACCCAATTTAAGATGTTTATAGGCAAATATTTTTCAAATGATAACACCTTCATCCTAGGACCTACATAAACCCCACAAATGACTATTCAAGGAAAACTAGCACCTAAAAATTTAAAAAATAAGGAATCCAGACATCATAATAAAGAGTAAGTAGAAAAAAATAAATTGAAATAAATAGAACTGTTTACATATGGGAATTAACAGACACATATGATACAAATAGCTTACCTTGGTTAAAGAAATACAAATTAGGGGCACCTTGGTGGCTCAGTCCGTTAACTAGCTGCCTTTGGCTCAGGTCATGATCCCGGGGTCCGGAGATTGAGCCCCACATTGAGCCCTCCATCTGGCTTTCTGCTCAGCAGGGAGTCTCTGTTTCTCCCTCTCCCTCTGCCCCTTCACCCTGCTCATGCTCTCTCTCTCTCTTTCTCATTCTTGCTGTCAAATAAATAAATAAAATCTTTTTAAAAAAAGAATGCAGATTAAATTAAAATTAGATTAAATTAAAATACAGATTAAAAAATTTATCAGACTTGTAAAAGAAGCAAATACTGAAACTAAAAAATGCTGAAAATGAAATTAAATCACACTAGATGTGTTTTAAAAATAGACGTAGCAGCAGAAGAAATTAGTTGATAGGATAATATATAAAAGTAAATTATAATGCAGCTTAGATGGCAAAGAGGTAGAAACATAAAATAATAAATAACACACATGGAGGACCATGTATGAGACACCATCTATTTGAATTTCCAGAAGGAAAGCAAAGATAGAAGACGAGCTGAGTTCAATGGAAGAGGTAAAGACTAAGGGTGTTTTTCAGCTGATGAAAGACACCAATCCACAGTACCATAAACACTAATAAAAGCAGTCTGATACTTGCATGTAAGGATAAACATTATGATTGTTCACAGTTATTCTAATTCTCCTTTTCCTTCCTCATCATTTCTGAAGAAATACAGCCATGTGCCTTGCTTTGACCAATGAAAAATATTTAGCATATTGTTTAGTGTGTCTTTTCCAGGAAGAAACACAGTGAATGCCTGGTCATAACTGCCTTCTCTTTGTTATAAGACAGTGAAAGGATGTGTGCTGCTGGAGACTAGCTCACCATGGATCTCAAAATAGCTGCACTGAGCATGCATAATGAGAAAAAATAGACATTTGTTGGTTTAAAACATTGACATTTGGGGGATGTTTGAAACTCAGCATAAGCTAACTGATCACTACTGAAACATGAAATTAGAAAAATAAATCACTGGAACAAAAGTGGGTATCAGAATATAGAAATAGGTGTTAGCATAATCTAATAAAAAATCAATGGCTTATTTAATGAATGATATTGCCACAGTCGAATGTCTATCTAGAAGAAGAAAATAAGGTGCTCTACACTCACACAAATCTTAGACTGCCTATCAAAATAAATTTTAGATGGTTAAATGTTAGAAACAAAATGAAAAGAGTTAACGCCAACAGGAAACCTAACAGAGTACAAATGGGGATTCAAAGAAATTCTCTTTTTTTTTTTTTTAAGATGGAAGGATTTTTTTTTAATTCTTTTTCTTTTTTTTTAAATTTCTTTTCAGCGAAACAGAATCCATAGTTTTACACCACACCCAGTGCTCCATGCAATGCGTGCCCTCCATAATACACACCACCAGGCTCCCCCAACCTCCCACCCCCCACCCCTTCAAAACCCTCAGGTTATTTTTCAGAGTCCATAGTCTCTCATGGTTCATCTCCCCCCCAATTTCCCTCACCACCCTTCTCCTCTCCATCTCCCCATATCCTCCATGTTATTTGTTATGCTCCGCAAATAAGTGAAACCATATGATAATTGAGTCTCTCTGCTTGACTTATTTCACTCAGCATAATCTCTTCCAGTCCCGTCCATGTTGCTACAAAAGTTGGGTATTCATCCTTTCTGATGGAGGCATAATACTCCATAGTGTAAATGGACCACATCTTCTTTATCCATTCATCTGTTGAAGGGCATCTTGGTTCTTTCCACAGTTTGGC
>PISX010018697.1:0-39952 GCA_004024625.1 Mellivora capensis | reverse complement strand
CGTGGGGGACTTAAGCCCCTGTCCCTAACAGTTCCAATTCCCACAATTTCACCCTGCGATCTTTTCTCTTTTTGAGTGCTTTTTATTGGTCTTCAAGTTAATGCTGGTCCCCAGTCTTAGGGGACTCTCGTATTGGGGTATTACTTCCCAATGCGTCTCCTCTGGTGGCTCCCTCCCCCTTTTGTTTATCTTCCGATACTAGTCCGGTGTTCCCGCTCGGCTTTACCTGCCCATTGGCGTCTTCTGCCCCCGTAGAGATCCTGATGTCCCACTGGCATCTTCTGCCCCGTAGAGATCCTGACGAGTAGAATTTTGATCTCAGGCCGATTTCATGAGTGATCAGAGTTCCTTGGTAGGTGATTAGCTCACTTTAGGGGACAGGTTGAACCAGAGCTTCCTCCTAGTTCCCCGCCATCTTGTCTCCAAATGCCCCATTTCTAATAAAAGTTCAGTGCGTTAACTGCTACCTGAAACATTGAAACAGATTTTTAGGTAAGAGATGTTTTCTCAGGGCAGCTTAGGCTAAAAAGTAGGGAAAAGACTACATATACATCAGTATTACAGGTTACATTTGATGTGTATGTGTGTGTGCAAATGTATATTTATAGTTGTTAGTGAGTATTTTGCCTGTTGTCTATATGTTACCACTATTTCTGAAATATGACTATATTCCAGTTTAGTTGGTGATATCTAATATTATGCCTAAATGCTAAATTTGGTAATTCCTCTTTAAAATTCCTTTTTAAAGTTTCTGTTATTTGAACTTTCTAATCACTTATACCAATTTTAATTTAAATATTCTAAATTTATTAATTTCAAAAAGCTCATTCTTTTTGTAGGTAAACATGTAGAATATATGTATTTTATTATTTGATCAATTCATGTAATTTCAGAAGAAGAAATCATGGAAAATATCAGTATTTATCAGTATCAGTATTATTTTTTAATTTTAAATTTCAAATATGTAAAGTCTTTGGGTAATTAGAGACAAATAGTGTTAAAATTTTTCAAACTATATTAAATATATGCAGTAATACCATTGCATACTTAATACAACAAGTTTGTATTCCCCAAGAGAAGTGAGAAACACATTTATGAAACAAATAAAACTTAACTCCTGATGGGCAGATCAACAAAAATAATAAGTTTTAGAAACCTTTTGTCATTGTTCTTAAGATTAGTGACTTCTTTTTGCTGCCCTAATATTTAGAGTAATTATAAAAGGACAAACCTGTATTGGTAATCTATGTCTATCAGGAAACCTTCTTGATTTTGACTGAACAATAATGACAAAAAAAAAAAAAAAAAAGATTTTTCATTTCACTGAACTAAAACATTTGTAATTAAATCACAGGATTGAAAAAAGATTAAACACTAATTAGGTGAAAATTATGGATTATAGAGTCTCTGTTTTGTTGAGTTGGCATCAAGTCCTACCAGTTTCCAGAGGAATATTCATTTGTTAATGATGTTTATTAATTGGTAGTCATGGGCAGTAAATGGTCATTACTGATTGTTCTACTAAAATATTTCAGGATCATTTAATCCAACTAGTATTTGGATATCATTTTTGAATTTTTTCAAAGAACTGTTTGAAGATGGTCTCATGCTGTCATCCAATGTAAAAAATACTTTGTTGAAAACTGTCCTATGATGGTTTTATGGGTTTCCAAAGGACAAAACTGATTTTTTAAAATTCTTACATCTCCTTAATAACATGGATCACTGAATCTATTTATTCTATTTCTTAAACATTTATAGACCAGAACTTCTCACCTCCATCACTATGCTCTTAACCTTAACCAAGTTCTCATCATTATCTTCATGAATTTCAGCAAGAGCCTCCCTGATGATTTCACTTTCAGGACTTTTCCCTTGTTATTCATTCAATCTATTGCTCCCAGAGTGCTCTTTCTAAATTACAAATATGATCATGTTACACTCATATTTATTGTGTCAGCAGCTCTGTATCTTTTAAAATCCTTGTGTAATTGTCCTGAGTGATTCAGACCTCCCTATACTTCCACCCTTATCTCCTGTTGTGGTATCATGCTTAATAGTTGATGAACTCCTTTGTGTTTCCTGAACATATAACATTGCTCAAGAAAAGGTGTTTTGACAAGCGATGGGTGAGCTAATTCTTAGGAGATAAATATCATCTGGTGGACATCCAAAAACTTTACCAAAACATGTGTTTTTCCCTAAACAATTCACACATTTCACACTTTGCAACATGTCATTACTTTGGTCTACAGTGCTTTCTGTCTGTAGTTTTCAGCATCTGGCTAACTTTTACTTTTTTTTTTTTTTTCCCTAGGTCATGAGCCAGATTTTCAAAGAAATAGTTTGTAATGTTCTCAGCAGGATTCACTGTTCCAAAATAACTAAAGTCACTATCTCTCCCTCCCCCTCATCAATGTGTGTGTGTGTTCCTCTAAAGATTTTTACCCATCCTTCCCCCTTTTCTACATCATGTAACTAGATCTAAAATAAATTTAATTAAAGATCTAATTTAGATTATTGATGGCATTTAATCTATGCCTCAGCACACCTCAGGTATCAGAATTAATCACATTAGTATTATTTCTTGAAATATCACTGACAAGTTTTGGATGCATCATCATGGTGGTCTCAAAAAAATTGGGGGATATGTCACCTCCTTTTCTGTACTCCAATAGAGTTTATTCAAGATTGTAATTTCTTTCTTGTAGAAATGATTTTAAAACGTTTCTTTAATATGTATCTTTCTATTTAGATTTTCTATTTCTTTGAGCTTTGGTATGATTTCTCTAGAGATTTTTCTATTCCTTATATATTGACACATGTGTTAGTAAAGATTTGTTTATACTATTTTCTTAGTATTCTTTACAGATTTTTAAATCAGTAGCAATGCCCCTTTTCTATTTCCAAAATAAGCAACTTCTCTTTCTTTTCTTTTTCTTAATCATTATTGTTAGGATGTTATCAATTGTATTAACCTCTTTAAAAAGACAAATTGTTTTGTGTTTTAGGATTTTTTATTTCATTGACTTCTCCTCTCATATTTAAAATATTTCTTCTGTTTTACATTTTTTGTTTTGTCTTACTGTTATTTACTAACTACTTAAGACCAAATTTGAATCACTGATTTTTACCTTTCTTCTTTTCTAACATGAACTCAAGACTCTATTTTTCCTTTATGCACTCTGTTAGCTAAATTCCCCAAATTTTGATGTTATTCAGTCACTGTGTTTCAGTCCTAAAGAACTCCTACTATAATTAGTTATTGGAGTACCTAATTTTATAGAAGTGCTCTAGTTTTAGAAATGTAAGTTTTTAAGTTAAACTTTTTCTGCATTAATTCTATTCTGGTCACCGAATATATCCCAGGTAATTTCAATATTTGAAATTTGTCAAGAGTCTCTTCTTTCTTTCATTGTATGTTCTACATACACTTGAAATAAAATTAAAGCTCTGTCATTTTTTGGTGGAATGTACAATTTTATCAATAAGACTATGTTAATTTTATTGCTAGTATTATCCATGTCAGTAGACTTTTTTCCCTGCCCTTAAAATTGAAAACATATTGTTAAAATCTTCCACAATGATTTTGGATTTTTCTGTTGTTCTTCTTGGTGCTGTCTTTTCTTTCTTTTTTTTTTTCTTTAGGTACATTGAAGCTATAAATTACATTTAGGATTATTATATCTCCCTATGATATTGACCCACTTTTTACTATAAAATGCTGTTCATCACTGGAAAGGCTTCTTGCTTTAAAGTGCCGTTTGTCCGATATTAGTATAGTCTGCACATACAATTTTGGGTGGGCTTTAATAGCATGTATTTTATCATTTTAGAGTCAGTATTTCTGCTCTTTTTCTAAAGTATGTTTTGTTTAACAACATTTGAGGTTTATTTTTCCATTAATTCTGACAATAAGTCTTTTACTTGGAATATGGACTACAGTGATATTTAAATTATCTACTGGCGTATTTAGGTTTATACTTATTATTTCATTATCCATTTTATCATTGACACATCTATTTTATATATTCTTTGTTCTTCAGTTTATGAAAAGTTATTCAAATTATTCAAATTTTTATTCTCTTAATGTCGAAGTTATAATGTATTTTACTAACAAAAATTATTCATATTTTTATTCTATTACTGTCTAAGTTATAACATATTTTACAATTTTTAATGGCTACCATGCAGATAAAAAAAATCATTTCCCTCAGTTAAAATACGTTTATTTAAAAAAAGAAAGAGACCATGTGTTTAAAATATGTTATGTGTGTATCTTATGCTCTGGTACCTGTTCCCTCCATTATTTGTTATTTTCAGTGCTTCACTTTGAGTATCTTCTATGTTTTGTCTTTAGGTAATCTCTTGAACAACTGTGTTCAAACTGTTAGGACAATCATTAGTCAAGATTTGAATTTCAGATAGTTTGTTTTTCTTTCTGTAGTTGTTTTTGAATTTTTTTCATAAATTCCAATATTCCTGTAAAATTCTCTATTTTCTCATCTATTTTCTTCATCTGTGACTCTATTTTCTTGCTCTCATAATAAAATTATTTGAAGGTTCTTTACACTAAATCTGTTTCTAAATAAACTATAGATCTGCTTCTATTTCTGTTTCTTCTCTTGTTTATGTCATATATCCTCACTTCTTCCCCTGCCTTATACTATCTTATTATACACCAAATATTGTATGTAAAATTTATATACATTCTAAGTGGTATTATCTTCTCTTACAGCGATTTCCCCTTTCTTTAGGAGATAAATCCCAAGGCTGATCATCTCAATATAATTAAGAATTGTGCTTGGTCTCTATCCAGGGGGCACTTTTTAAAAAAAATTTATAGTTGATATTTTATTTTATTTTTAAATTTTAGTCAATTAATTAACATATAATATTTTATTGGTTTCAGAGGTACAGGCCTGTGATTTATCAGTCTTATATAATACCCAGTGCTTATTATATCACATGCCCTCCTTAAGGTCCATCACCCAGTTACCCCATCCCTCCACACCCCTACCCCTAGGAACCCTTGGTTTGTTTCCTATGATTAAGAGTTTCTTATGGTTTGTCTCCCTCTCTGGTTTCATCTTATCTCATTTTTTCCTCTCTTCCCCTATGATCCTGTTTTGTTTCTTAAATTTCACATATCAGTGAGATCATATGATAATTGTCTTTCTCTAAATGACTTACTTCGTTTAGCCTAATACCCTCTAGTTCCATTCACATCATTGCAAATGACAAGATCTCATTTTTTGATAGCTGTGTAATGTTCCATTGTATATATAAAGCACATCTTCTTTATCCATTCATCTGTCAATGGGCATCTGGGCTTTTTCCCATAGTTTGGCTATTGTGGACATTGTTGCTATAAACATTGGGATACAGGTGCCCCTTCAGATCACTACCTTTTTATCTTTGGGGTAAATACCTAGTAGTACAATTGCTGGGGTAGAACTCATTTTAAATCCGGTTTAAGCCTGATTCTTGGATATGGCCTTCAGGGGTTCTGACTGAGAGCTTTGTGGATCATGATTCCCTCAGCTGTGGAAGTCTTTGTGAGATTAAGCTGTTTCCTTTAGAATTTCCCACCTCTGCTTTCCAACTTTTTACTGGTAGAACTTAAAAATCTGGCAGTATGTTTATTGGTAGAATGATCTTATGCTTGGAGCTGTCCCTCTCACCTAGTAGTTTTGTTCTCTAAGCACTGGGAGACTGCAAGAAATTTTACTCTGCCTTTAAAACTTTTGGCCTAATTTCCAAGTCTCCCTCATAGGCCAGGAAGTCAGTAAATGTTTCAGGGTTAAATAAATAACTGTGTTAGCATTTTCTGAAGTTTCTAGTCTGTTATTCATATGCTTTATTAGTCTGCTTGTGCCACCATAACAAGATTCCACAGACTGGGTGACTTGAACAACAGAAATTTATTTTCTCACAGTTCTGGAGGTTGGCAGTTCAAGATCAAGGTGCCAGCAGAGTTGGCTTCTGATGAAACCTTTCTCTCAGCTTGCGATACAGCCTTCCCACGGTGTCCTCACTTGGCCTTTCCTCCGTGTGTACACATGTAGAAAGAGAGCCATGGTGTCTCTTCCTTTTCTTGTGGGAAAGTGCCTTTACTATACCTCAGAACACATTTTGGAAACAATTTCTAGTGCTCCAAAAGTCAGTGGGGCAAATATATTTGGGAATGGAATACTTTTTAAATCCTTTTCAAATTGCAATCATTCAGTTAGTTTTATGGCAATTATTTCATGTTCTGTACTGCTATGGTCTGAATATTTGTGTCTCCCAGCATTCACATATTGAAATTCTAATACCTGATATGATGGTATTAGGAAGAGGGGCCTTGGGGAAGTGCTTAGGTGATGTGTGGAGCCCACATGATTGGGGTTAGTGCCCTTATAACAGGCCCCAAAGAGCTCATTAGGCCCATTTCACTGTGCAGGGATACAGTGAGAAGCCAGCATTCTACAGTTCGGAGGAGGGGCCTCAGCTGACTAGGCTGAGGACCCTGATCTCAGACTTCCAGCCTCCAGAACTGTGAGGAATAAAAGTTTGTTGTTTATAGCCCTCCCAGTCTGTGGTATTTTGTTATAGCAGCCTGAACAGACTAAGTCAACACCTTCCTATGTGCTGCTTGAGAATGTGAATTTAAGACAAGTCCCTACCCTCATGCTTATAACATTTTAGTCTGACACAGAGTCAGTAAATAAAAATATATTACCTGGTGGTTGTAAATGTTACAAAGAAAAATAAAGCAAAATAAGGAGATGAAGAGAAATAGGAAAGATACTTATTTTGGGTAAAGTAATCTGAAGAGGAGATATTTGAATAGAGACCTGAAAAACAAAGGAATGAGCCAGGCATATATCTGGAAGGTAACATGTCCTGCGGAATAAACAAGTACGGAGCTCTTGTAAGAGCCTGTGTTACATTTGGAACAAGTGTCCTGTAAAATTCCTAAAATGCTTCTTCTGGTCTTTTAATTAATGAAGAATTGACTTTTGGAGTGGGGTTGTATTTTTCATCTTAGATAAAGATATTAATTCCCTCTTAGCTTTAGTTTTATCATATTCTCGTCACTTATTATTCTTTAATAATGTAACAATTGTTACTGTGTAATGGAAGTTAAGTAAAATTGTGGTAGCCAATATTTATTCAACCATATTACACATTTATAGGAGAGAGTGGTTAATTTTACATACAAATCTTAGTTACCCCCAAATGAAGCACCCCCTATTCATTTTTTAGAGGAAATAGCTTTAGCCTCATTTTTAAGGCAAAGAAAAGGCTTACAAAATAAAGTTTCCCAATTTTGTGCACATGGAAAATTGGGAAAGTGGAAACATATGTGTGTAGGACTGTGCTAAGGAGGAAAGATATAAATATGAGTAAGACTTTTGCCCTACTCTTGAGGGACTCATGATCCATTCAGACAGGCATAGAAAGAGACAGTTAAACTATGACCTACTATGGAGTACAGAGATTGCTCACAGTGTTGGCAGAGCAGCATGGTAGATGAGCTTCTGAAGCTTCCCATATAAATTCATAGCTCTGGCAGGGTAAGAGTGAGGCTGATGAGTTTGAGTACAAATCAGAGAGTATGAAGGAAAAAATAAGTTACCAGGTCAGAACATAGGCATGAAGAGGCTGCCTACTCTAGTTATGTCAGAGGATTGAAGATATTCTTATCATGATTGGAACAGGGGACTATAGGGTTAGAGCAGGAGAGAGAAGTTGCAACAGACGTGTAGCATTCATATAGCAAATTCAAGAGCGTAGACTTTATATTACTTCCAGTGACAAGCTATTCAAATTGTGTGAATAGAGAAGTGATACTCTTTGGATTTTTGTTTTGTAAAGATGAATCCATTGATTTTGTAGGGAATGTAATGTAAAATGAATAAACTGACTTAAGAATAGCTATTGAAATGTATTTTATACTACTACAGTCAAAAGGTCACAGCAAAGCACCCATCTTATGTATGAGCAATAGTTATTAAGGATATTTTCTTTTACATGTATGGTTTTTTTCTTCATTTTATTGTTAAGCTGACAAAAGAACATATTCTATTTTTTTCCATGCTAAAATGACTTAAAATGTTTATGTTAGCTAGTGTTTGACTTTTTAATTAAAATTTATGATATTGATTATATTTAGAGATATTGATTTTCTTAGATGCCAAATGTTGGCCTGAAGGAATTTAGTTATGTTTTCTATTAAGCCCTGAATATGGTCATAAAAATATAATGAAGAGTTAATTAGTTTATGCCATGTATTGGACTTACCAACAGTATTCAGAAATAAATAAACTTCTAAGACCATATTTTTCTATTTTATCTGCTAATTACTTGAAAATTTAGTTAACACATAAAGGATGACCCACTCTATGATTATATTTAATTTACAAATATAATACCATACACATTCCTATACTATTCTGAAAATTCATCAAATTAATGTATTTAGACAGGCTTATGTTAAAATTTTCTTTTGCTCAAACCACGCAATTATTTAATTCAGCCTTTAGTTAGGACTAATATTCAGAACATCAGAATGCTTGATTGTCTGAATAAGCAATTTTAAAATGACCCTAACTGAATAGGCATTTTTTACTTTGAAAGCCATATAATTGTTTAAAGATTATTTTTGCTATAGAAACAGATTATGATTTCATGATATAACTGTGTGATACTATAAGTATACTTATTATATACCATAAGAGATCCTATAAGTAATGAACACATTTAAAAAATATTGTTTTGTAGGTTTATCTTTAGCTATTTAGTTTCCACCTTGTCCAGTGAGATGATCTTAGGATAACTGATATAACATTTGGAAGAATAGCAATAATCAATTTTATCTACACAACAGCTTTTCCCCGTATCATATTAGTAGAGATGAAGAACAGCAGAATCAGGCTTTTATGGAAATGCTTTACTAGTAGGCTGATTGTTTCGTTGAGGAATTCCTAGAACATACAGCCTATTACAAAATATGCATAAAATAAGAAATGTATTTTACAGGCATACCTTGGAGATACTACAGTTTCAGTTTCCAGACTGCTATAATAAAGCATTAAAACAAATCAAATGTATTTTTTGGGTTTCCCAGTGTTTATAAGTTACATTTATACAACACTGTACTCTACTAAGTAGCAATAGCATCATGTCTGAAAAAGACAATTTCAGGGGCACCTGGGTGGTGCATTCAGCTGAGCAACCAACTCTTGGTTTCTGCTCAGGTCATGATCTCAGGGTTGTGAGATTGAGCCCCATGTCAGTCTCCACTCTTGGCACAGAATCAGCTTGAGATTGTACCCCCTCCTCCCTCTGCCCTTCAGGCTTGTGCTTTTTCTCTCTCTTGATGTTGATGGATGCAGGGTTGCCATAAACCTTCAATTTTTAAAAAAATGTAATATCTACAAAGCACAATAAAGTGAAGCACAGTGAAATAAGGTATGCCTGTATATACAATTATTTTATGATTACTTATTTTAATTATAATTAGTGAGTTTAATGTATTTTGCTACTGACCATACAGTGGAGCCTCTTTCTGTATGTTAAAAATTGAGAAACTTATATTCATATGATCATCTATTTCAAAATATAATATTTCAAATATATTTCAAAAATATTTTAAAATTCAAAATTCAAAAATTCAAAATTCAAAAAGATTCAAAAATATTTCAAAAATATTGAACATTTACCATGTGTTGGGCTGTATGCAAGGCACTGGAAATGCAGCAGTAGGCAAGAGCTAATCTCTGCATTCTGTGAGTCCCCAGTAAGGGAATGAAATAAGTAAAGAGACTATTTCAGGACAGGTAAAGATATTTTAGATATAAACATAATATTGAAAATTATAGATGAAAGATAACATGAATATTTACTTTTCCTTTATATTTATTTATTTATTTATTTAGGAGAAAATTGGGGGGAGGAGCAGAAGAAGAGGGACAAGCAGACTCCATAGATCAAGCTGAGCTTAGATCCCAACACAAGGCTCAGTCTCACCACCCTGAGATCATGACCTGAGCCAGAATCAAGAGTCTGATGCTTAACCGACTGAGCCACTCAGGTACCCCCTTACTTTGTTTTAAAAACTAATGAAAATAAAATCTATATGCTAAAGTTACCACATTACTTAATGTCTGAATGTGGGCCATTATATAAAGCTTAATCCCCCAGAATTGAAACTAGCTAATATTTTTCAAGTATTCAGACTTACTATACTCTGTTCAAAGAGACTTACATGTTTCAGTCACTTATTTCTCAAAATTATCTAATGAAATTGGTACTGTTTTGCCATGGAGGGCACTGAGATTCCGAGTGTTAGATAACATACTTCAAATGAAGAAACTAGTGGTGGAAATGAGTTGTTCTTTGTCAATTTGGTTAAGATTGTATGTGCTTAATCATTTACCTGTTGCAAAAGGTGATAGATGTGCTGCTCTGGTAGACTGAATATTTTGGTTAAAAGTCTACTGAAGGGGAGTCCTGTGTGTCTAAGTTGGTTAAGTGTCTGCCTTCTGCCCAGGTCGTGATCCCAGTGTCCTGGGATCAAGCCCTGAGTGGGAATCCCTGCTCAGTGGGAGACCTTCTTTTCCCGCTGCCTGCTGCTCCCCCTGCTTATGCTTGCTCTCTCTCTGTGTAAAATAAATGAAATCTTCAGAGAAAAAAAGTGCATTGAAGGCATGATTTGATAAAATCAGTTGTTTGAAAAATCAAATTTCATTTGATTAACTTGTCCTAATATATAATAGATAGTGCCTTTTTATCAAGAAGATACTTCACAAATAACTTGATCAAAAACTTGATAATGCATTTGCAAATTGCATGATAAAGTTTGAATTACTATATTTTTTAATTAGAAAACTCTCTTGGCCTTAAAAAAAAGATTAAATTCTAAAATCACCTAAACTTTCTCTGAGTATGCATCATTTTTGTAATTTATTCAACTCATAATTCAACACCTATTGGTAATTTGTACATTGGAAAATGATTAGAAAGTGTTGGGCATTATCCTGATCCCTATGGAACTAAAAATCAAAAAAGCATAACTTCTTACAGGAAGGTGTGAAAGAAGAGGCTCTAGGGAAATTTTACGGGAGCTAATTAATTCAGTCTGCCACAATAATGTTGCAACATTCACATTATAAGGCTTCTTTCTGAAAATTAGATGTTAGTTTTAAAGTTTTAATATATTAAAATTCATGCAAATTATCTCAAATAGTCTATGGATTTTCATTTATTACAACAGTTATAGGTTTTACAGAATCAAATATGCAAATTGAGTGATCTAAAGAAAAAAATTCTTAGGCCTGATTAATTGCCAGTCTTTTATCTGAAAGAATTGAGATTAAACTTTTTTAAAGATTATTCATATTCATTTAAAATGGTGAATTGATATACTGAAGTTAAAATGGGCTAAAGCATAGCAGTGTTTAGTGAGACCAAAGTGTTTTTTATGTTATTTAGGATAAAATAACCACCTCTAAAAATATGCTACTAATTAAAGAGTGGAGGATGCCTTCAGAGGATTCATCATAGGGCGCTGTTAAATTTATGCACAGCATTTCACCTAGAAATGGCCATTGATGAATACAATAGAAATTTTGATTCTCAAGTGTAATAAGAAAAGTGAGTTATTACCACTATCATACTGATCACTCACTATGTTCTAGATGTGTCCTAAGTGCTTTGCATTTAATATCTATATAAAAAAAGAATTTCCAATAATTCTCAAGCAAAATTCGGGAAAATAACCCCTAGTTTAAGGTGAAAAAACTGTATAGTAGGAACTCAACAAGAGAGAAATCAAAGATCAGTTTTTGTTGGTTTGTTTGTGTTTTGTTTGTTTTTTTAAATATAGCTCAGTGTATCCTGAATTTTGTTCAAAACTGTTTTTATACTAGTGTGAAAAATGTGTGCATAATGTTGTGAGAAATGAACTTCCATTGCTTCATTTTTTCTTTTTATGTAGATGCAGCTAAGGATTTAAAAAAAAAAAGCTATGTTCTCATTATTTTAAAAAATTAGAAATTGTTCTAAGCTTTTTGGCATTGCTAAGAGAAATTCCTGTGGGAAAATTGAATGTGATCTTTCTAAAGCTTTTTCTTCAAAGATTAATTTTAATGGAAAAATTGGCTGATATAAATGACATTATTACATTCTTTACCTAAAACAGGAGAACACTTCAAGGTCATGATTGCTTTTATATATCAGAGGAATCCACCTTTTGTGAGGAACATACACAAAGGACCATTCCAGAACAATTGAGAGAACTCATACCTACACCATTTCTTAAAATGTAGGGATTATGTGTAATGTAAATTGCTTAGAAGTCAGGAAATATTCTAAGCGTGTGACCTAATTGTTATTATTAGACACCAGAAATTTGACAAATACTTCTAGGAATAGAGTTTGAAAAAAAAATAAGCTGTCTTTTGAATGAAAGGGTAATAAATTATAATAGAGGATAAAAGACCTTGAGTCACCAGGATGATCTGAGGTAGATAGCTGTTTGGAGTTTGTTCACACCATTGAACACTTTGACATGATGGGACCTAGAAGACATTCTTACACACTTAAGAATTTAGTATGCTGGAATATTAAGTTATAGAATATTAATTTATATAGTGTGAAAGTAAAGCCATTGGCTTTTGCATAGCAGGCTTCAAAAGGAAACTCTAAGCCCCTGTCATAGCAAAAGAACTATCTACATGTAAAATAGAGGATAATAAAAAATGTGAAAGGGCAGTGGAATGAAGATATGCTCCCATCCCCACATGTCAACAACAACAACAAACACACAAGCCTTAGTCAGGCTTGTTATATTATTTACACAATAAATACTGAGAGTCCTCATCATACTGGCACTGAAGAGTTAAAGAATCCAAATTTGGCAAATACACTGGAAAAATAAGCAATATAATTGTAGGGACAAATGCTCACGTTCTCACTAACGAGACTTCCAGTATAGGAATGACAAAAACAGGAGACCTGTGAGGAAGTAAAAACAACATTTAGTTTCTATATGGATTATTATATCAGTTCTTTCTGTATTTTATTATTTTCTGTTTATATGGAAAAGAATCCATGGCTAGAGCTCTAGAATTTGTACAAATGTATCATAAGCATATTTCTTCAACAACAAAAAAATTAACATTCTATGGTTTGAGGATTTTGTGGTCCGATGCTAGTAAGTAAAAAATGCTTATTTTTAGTAAATTAAGGACCTAGTTGTCTTATACTAATTATAATACAAAAAAAATTTCTTTAGAGGACTTACTGTAATTCTCTTGTGATTACATAGTTAACATAGAAACAGATTCAGTAAATTTACTTGGCATGATTTTTCACTAGAGTTAAAAATTAAAGTTTTTTTATGGCTAGATAATTTTCAATTCTATTTATCTGTTTTATATTTACATAAAACATGAAACTGTTAAAGTGTACCAACAGTAAGAATGATGTTGAGAGGGTTCATCAATGAACTGCAAAATAAAACTGAATCTGTAATAAATTATTAAGCTTAAGTGTCTGTTGTTATTTATTTTTCCAAAGTCCATATAATATTATAGAAATTATATGTATGTATAGAAATACTCCTTTTGAACTATCAAGATTTTCTTTCATAATTTTGATGTTAATATAATAGCAATTCCCACATTTGGGAACTCTTCCCACCCAGTGGTCTATTTACCCACAGCACCTCAACAATTCACTCACATGGTCACATACTGGAGTTTCTAATTACAAAAAATTGCACTTCATTTAAGATCATGATCTTATTTTAAGCATCAACTTTGGAAGATTGCCATCTTCCAACTTCCCCCCCCTTTTTTTTTTTTTGTAAAAGATACATGACTACCTTCCCAAGATTTTCTACCTAATTAGAGTTCTCTATTACATGTATACCAATACCTGTTTATTGCCCCTGCTATGACCTCACTACATACTCTATTCTGAGATTTCATAGTTCATCATTATCTTCACTCCTTTATCTTTATCCTCAACTTCCTTATGTATCAGTTTTACTTACTTACAAAACTCCAAATCTGGCTAAATTCATTTATTTTTTTTTACACATACTCTGAACTCTGGCAGCCTGAACAAAATTGGTATAAAAGCAAGCCATATCAATTGCTTTTACTTTAAATTTATGACCACACATTTCAAGGGACCCTCTGCTTAAATCTCACTTCACAATTCTCAATAAACTTAATCCTCTAAACTCTGATATGAATATTTTACAACCTGCTCATCATACTCAAACCTCTCTATGCCCTTCCTACCTCAATATTTTTATAACACCTTAGC
The DNA here is from genome assembly GCA_004024625.1 of Mellivora capensis. NCBI lineage: Eukaryota > Metazoa > Chordata > Mammalia > Carnivora > Mustelidae > Mellivora > Mellivora capensis. The sequence continues at coordinate 25,627 of PISX010018697.1, read as the reverse complement.
ATTTCCTGACTAAAATAGAAGCAATTGTATAGTAACTACCTAATCACCATCTCCAAACTATAAACCTACTGGTATCATTATTTATGTAGTATTTATTTTCCTGTTAAATAAACTGCCTTATCTCCTTTTTGAAGCCAAATTTTATACTTGTTCACAGAGTCTTAGTATCTCCTATTACAGACTTAATTCCAAAATGATCTCACTGTTTCATATATCACACAATTTTCCTTCTCTTCTATGTTTTTTGTCCTCAGCATAGAAATGTGTTCTAGTATGTTGCTGTTGCATCAAAAAATTTTTTAAAAACCCCATAAGAGTATTTCTCACTTCATTTACTACTCTATTCTTCTCTCTAATTAGCAATGTAAAACAAAGTGCGGTCATTATTTACCACTCTGTTATTTTATACCCAATTCTCCTTTAATCCTTCCAAACTAGGCTTACAATAATGTTCCATTCACATCTCTAGTTGCTTTAATACTCTTTTTAAGTGATTTGATTAGTTATTTTTCATTTTTCTCAGCATGTGATCCAAGTGAAACTTCCTCCACCTTGGAAAACATTATTCCCATGTGTGACAAGATACTACAGTTTTTTTAATTCTGTCACTTTCACCAGCAGCTTTTTTTACAATCTGTCAGATTTTTATTTGGCTTCTCATCTTTCACTCCTAAAGTTTGTATTCTCAGACTTTATCTTTGCTCCTATGGATCAGGGGTCCCAAGACCACCCTCAGGTACAGGGATTGACTAGAATGAGTCACATAACTCATGAAAGCTATAATGTTCACGGTTATTTTTTCTTATAGGAAACAGATACTGATGAAAATAAACAAAGACAAAAGGCACATAGGATTGTTTGTTCCATCTCTTTGAAAAATGCCAGTGGAATTTTGATCGAGATGGCATTGAAAGTATAGATTGCTCTAGTCAGTATAGACATTTTAACAATGTTTATTCTTCCAATCCATTAGCATGGAATAGTATTCCATCTTTTTGTGTCTTCTTCAATTTCTTTTCTAAGTGTTCTGTAGTTCCTCGAGTACAGATCATTTACCTCTTTGGTTAGGTTTATTCCCAGGTATTTTATGGTTCTTGGTGTTAAAGTAAATGAAGTCAATTCTCTGATTTCCCTCTCTATATTTTCATTGTTAGTGTATAAGAAAGCAACTGATTTCTGTACATTGATTTTGTATCCTGCCACATTACTGAATTGCTGTATGAGTTCTAGTAGTTTGGGGGTGGAGTCCTTTGGGTTTCCATATAAAATATCATGTCATCTGCGAAGAGAGAGAGTTTGACTTCTTCATTGTCAATTTGAATACCTTTTATTTCTTCTTGTTGTCTGATTGCTGTTGCTAGGACTTCTAGTACTATGTTGAACAAGAGTGGCAAGAGTGGGCATCCTTGTACTGTTCCTGATCTCAAAGGGAAGGCTGTTAGCTTTTCCTCATTGAGGATGATATCCACTGTGGGTTTTTCATAGATTTAATGAAATTGAGGAATGTTCCCTCTATCCCTATACTTTAAATCATTTTAATCAGAAACTGATGCTGTATCTTGTCAAATGCTTTTTCTGTATCAATTGAGAGGACCATGTGGTTCTTCTCTCTTCTCTTATTGATTTGTTCTGTCACACTGATTGACTTGTGAATGTTGAACCACCCCTGCATTCCATGGATAAATCCCACCTGGTCATGGTGGATAATCTTTTTAATGTGCTGTTGGATCCTATTAGCTAGGATCTTGTTGAGAATCTTAGCACCCATATTCATCAGGGATACTGGTCTGAAATTCTCCTTTTTGGTGGGATCTTTGCCTGGTTTGGGGATCAGGGTAATGCTGGCTTCATAAAAAGAGTCTGGAACTTTTCCTTCTGCTTCAGTTTTTTGAAACAGCTTCAGGAGAATAGGTCTTATTTCTTCTTTGAAGGTTTTGTAGAATTCTCCAAGGAATCAATCAGGCCTTGGGCTCTTTTTTTTTGGGAGGTTTTTGATCACTGCTTCAATCTCGTTACTAAATATTGGTCTATTCAGGTTGTCAGTTTCTTCCTGATTCAGTTTTGGAAGTTTATGGGTTTCCAGGAATGCATCCATTTTGTCTAGGTTGCTTAACTTATTGGCATATAACTGTTGATAATAATTTCTGATGATTATTTCTATTTCCTTGGTGTTAGTTGTGATCTCTCCCTTTTCATTCATAATTTTATTAATTTGGGTCCTTTCTCTTTTCTTTTGGATTAGTTTGGCCAATGGTTTTTCAATTTTATTGATTCTTTCAAAAAACCAGCTTCTGGTTTTGGTGATGAGTTCTACTGTATCTTTAATTTCTATCTCATTGATCTCTGCTCTAATTTTGATTATTTCCCCTCTTGTGTGTGGGGTTGGCTTATATGGAACCAGAAGAGACCCCACATTGCTAAGTAAATGTTGAAAAAGGCAAATAAAACTGGGGGCATCATGTTGCCTGATTTCAAGCTATACTACAAAGCTATGATCACCAAGACAGTATGATACTGGCACAAAAACAGACACATAGACCAGTGGAGTGGAACAGAGTAGAGACCCCAGATATGGACCATCAACTCTGGTCAAATAATCTTCGACAAAGCAGGAAAAAATATACAGTGGAAAAAAGACACTCTCTTCAATAAATGGTGCTGGGAAAATTTGACAGCTATGTGTAGAAGAATGAAACTCGACCGTTCTCTTACACCATTCACAAAGATAAACTCAAAAAGGATAAAAGACCTCAACGTGAGGCAAGATTCTGTCAACATCCTAGAGGAGAACATGGGCAGTAACCTCTTTGACATAGGTCACAGCAACTTCTTTCAAGATATGTCTCCAAAGGCAAAGGAAACAAAAGCGAAAATGAACTTTTGGGACTTCATCAAGATCGAAAACTTCTGCACAGCAAAGGAAATAGTCAACAAAACAAAGAGGCAGCCCATGGAATGGGAGAAGATATTCGGAATTGACACTACAGACAAAGGGCTGCTCTCCAAGATCTATAAAGAATTCCTCAAACTCAACACACACAAAACAGATAATCACGTCAAAAAGTGGGCAGAAGACATGAGCAGATACTTCTCCAAAGAAGACATACCGATGGCTAACAGACATGAAAAAAATGTTCATCATCGTTAGCCATCAAGGCGATTCAAATCAAAACCACATTGAGGGCCACCTGGGTGGCTCAGTGGGTTAAAGCCTCTGCTTTTGGCTCAGGTCATGATCCCAGGGTCCTGGGATCGAGCCCCACATTGGGCTCTCTGCTCCGTGGAGAGCCTGCTTCCTTCTCTCTCTCCTTGTCTGCCTCTCTTGCCTACTTGTAATCTCTGTCTGTCAAATAAATAAAATAAAATCTTAAAAAAAGACATTGAGATACCACCTTACACCAGTTAGAATGGCCACAATTAACAAGACAGTAAAAGCATGTGTTGGAGAGGATGTGGAGAGAGGGGAACCCTCTTACATTTTTGTTGGGAATACAAGTTGGTGCAGCCACTTTGGAAAACAGTGTGGAAATTCCTCAGAAAATTAAAAATAGAGCTTCCCTATGACCCTGCAATTGCACTCTCCCAAAGATACAGATGTAGTGAAAAGAAAGGCCATCTGTACCCCAATGTTCATAGCAGCAATGGCCACAGTTGCCAAACTGTGGAAAGAACCAAGATTCCCTTCAACGGACAAATGGATAAAGAAGATATGGTCCATATATACAATGGGATATTATGCCTCCATCAGAAATGATGAATACCCAACTTTTATATCAACATTGACAGGACTGAAAGAGATTATGCTGAGTGAAATAAGTCAAGCAGAGAAATTCAAGTATCATATGGTTTCACTTACTTTTTGAGCATAAGGAATAACATGGAGGACACTGGGAGATGGAGAGAAGTGAGATGAGGGAAACCAGAGGGAGAGACAAACCATGAGAGACTGTGGACTCTGAGAAACAAACTGAGGGTTTTGGAAGGGAGGAGCATGGGGGGTTCGGTGAGCCCGGTAGTGGGTATTGTGGAGGGCATGTATTGCATGGAGCACTGGGTATGGTACATAAACAATGAATTTTGGAACACGGAAAAGAAAAAAATAAAATGGAAAAAAAAGGCACATGGGGCTGAGTCCAAGTACAAGCTCCCAGTTATTAACTAAGTGGAGTCCTACAGACAGTACTTAATTCTCCCAGCAACAATGTGTGATGGTATGTTTGAATATTGCTAACCTTGGGAAGCTCACCTGAGCTTTGATGTCCAGGATATTTATTGGGTGGTAGCCATGTAGGCATAGTGTGCCATGTAACTGACCTAAATTACTCAGTCTCCAACTTCTCCAAAGGTCAAACTGATACAGAATTACTGAAGGCTATGAAATCACAATTAACATAATGTGGCATGATACAAACACATTTTTATCATGAAAGATATTCTAAGTGCTAGAGGAAAAATCCTAGGAACTGGTCAAGGTCCAGGTTTTGTTTATTTTTTTGTTTGTTTGTTTGGGTTTTTAAAAATGTATTGTCTCAGGGGAACCTGCACCCTAATATTTATAGCAGCAATGGCCACTATAGCCAAACTATGGAAAGAGCTCAGATGGCCATCCACATGAATGGATAAAGAAGATGTAGTATATATATATATAATGGAATATTATGCAGTCACCAAAAATTGAAATCTTGTCATTTGCAGTACCATTTGCAAAAGAACTAGAGGGTGTTATGCTAAGTGAAGTAAGTCAAGCAGAAAAAGACAATTATACTATGATCTCACTGATATGTGGAATTTAAGAAACAAGGCAGATAAGCATAGGGGAAGAGAGGAAAGGGCCAGATTTTTATTTGGAATGTGCAGTTTGAACACCCAAACTTATTACTCTTTATGACACACCCTTTATTCTGTCTATACTTTCTCATTTGCCACATACAATTCCATGGCTTAAAAACCTTAAGTATGCTAAGTAACAACAAACTGCATTTCAGTCATCTCCACTAAACTCCACCCAGCCATGTAGACTATTTATTAAAGATTTAATAATTGGTTCTAATTTTTCTCTACAGTTTTCAGCTCTAGTATATACATGCTTGCTGTAAGCTTGTTATTGATATAATATACCTCATCACCTCTCTACTTTGGATTTGTCTGGGTGTCTTCCTTGGATCAATGCAATGGAACAAAATATACCAGTTTTGATATTAGGCTTACTCTCATTCTACCTTTGTTATTTGCCATCAAATTTGGCTTTGGATTAATTTTCTGGTACCAGACACAAGAAACTGAGCTGTCTCCTTGGCCCACAGGCCTGCAATAGAAATCTGCAGTCTGCAGTCAGAGCAGAGTCTCATTGCCTACTCCAACCTGGATTCAGCAAAACCCAAGTAGATTCACTGATCCATGGGATGCATAATTATTATTTTTTTCTTATTTTGTTTTAAGTTTAAGAGCACCTGGGTGGCTCAGTTGGTTAAGCGCCTGCCTTCATCTCATGTCATAATCTCAGGGTCTTGGGATCAGGCCTGCATCGGTCTCCCTGCACAGAGTAGGGTGTCTGCTTCCGCCTCTTCTTCCCCCTCTGCTCATGCTCTCTTTCTCTCTCTCTCTTAAATAAATAAATAAAATCTTTAAAAAATGATTTTTTGTTGTTTATTTAGTTATTTAAGTAATCTCTACCCCCAATGTAGGGCTCAAACTCAGAACCCATGAGAATTCATGCTCTTTCAAACGAGTCAGCCGGGTGCCCCAAGATGCGTAATTGTTGTATTGAGGCTCTGGGTTTTAGAATGGGTTGTTTCTCAGAATTATACTGAAGAACAGTTGACTAATACATTACTTAAAATCTTTACTGGGTGGTAAATATGAAACTTAATAATCAGTTTTATGAACATCTAAAATGTCAGTGCTATTTTGATGCTAGGAATAAGCAGCTTCTTAATTTTCCTATTACTCAAATTCCTTATCTATGAATTAAACCAAAAATAATACCTGCCTTAGAATTTTTGTTAAAATCATATATATTAATTTATGTACAGTTCATAGTACCTTGACCATCATTCATAATGACAAAAATATCCATTATATTGAAATCGTTTTTTTCAGTGATTTGTAATCTCACTTACATTTTAGTTTATTTCTGATTTAGGACAGAATTCTAGATTCTCATCTTCAAACATATCATCTTCAGTAAAATGTGAAAATCTACCAATATTAACACTTCAGTAAATATTGCCATGATACATTCAATTTCTCAAGCCAAAAACTTAGAATTCTCTGATCCTTTATTTTTCTCACATTTTTCATCACCAGGATTTTTTACTCTGATTCCAAGTCTTACCATCAGTGTTATTCTATCTTTAATCTAAGACAGCTTCATCTGTTATCAGGAATATTTCAATAGCTTCCTAACTGATCTCCATGATTTCTATTATCCTCTCTCCTATTGAGGGGCTTCCACTCAGTATTCAGTGTCACCTTAAACATAACAATCCAAAAATATCACACCCATACACAAAATCATGTAATGGTCCCTCTTACCATTCATAATGAAATCTAAAGTCTTTACACAGAATTCTAAACTCTATGTAGTCTGCATACCTTTCACACCCATTCTAGAGAGGAAAAGGTTAGACAGATATAATTATGGGCTACAATAAAGGCAGATAGTGATAAATTTCAATAATAAATATAGAAGGAAAGGAAATGGAGCCTCTGTGGTGGAGATGAAGAGCTATTTAGATGAATGGGCAAGGAGGATCTTCCTTCAGGCTTCTGACTGACAAAACATTCAAGTAGTGTGAAGAACAAGAAAGAAACTAGAAAGTGCTAATGTCTGAAGTCATAGCAACGTTGAGTAACAGCAAGACAACCTATAGCTGGAATAGGCAAGGTAACCTATAGTTATAACACAGTGAGGAGTCATGGGAGTGATGGGTGATTATGTGAAAAAAGATTAAGCTGTATAATACCCTGGTTGGTTAAATCCAACTTTCTATACATTTCATGCCTGCAACCTTATGACATCAGGACAGAGAAAAAGTCCACAACAATGCTGACCACCTCACTCTAAAGACACTATCATTTACCCTGAATGTGTTCCAAATGCCACCTGCCAATCTTACAATATTGTCCTAGTTCATTCACTCTTTCACTCTCTGGTCATTAATTTCACTGCCTTTTATTGTTCATCAAATCTCTCCCTACCTAATTCTAGCTCTCAGCTCCTGACCTTGCTTTCTCTTTCAGAGATACGAAAATTGAAGCTATAAAAAGAGGACTTCTGTGTGTAAGCCTGGCGATTCACAGACCTGTACCCCTGGGGCTAATAATACATTGTATGTTTATAAAAAAATTAAAAAAAGAGGACTTCTGTAAGTCCTACTGCCATGTTTACTTGAGCCTCCCATCTGTGCTCTTACTCTCTGTAGTGCTCTTGAGACTATAGGTAAACCTTTTTTTGCAATAAAAGTCAAACTCTCTAGTACTCTGATTCAAATAACTGTGTGCTGCCCACCCCAATCAAAGATAATCATATAAGAGTTCTCTTGTCTTATTCTGAATCAGTTGATGTTTCCTCTTGACTGGGTCTTTTGCATCTTCCCACAAACACATTTAACAATATCACTTGACCTTTCTGGATACCACAGAATTTTTTTTTTTTAGTCTTTATAGACAATTGTTAGATTTTCTCTAATACCTCTCCTCTCATTCTCTCTTCAACCTACTTCCTCTAGACTTTCATCTCTTATGCTACACTAAAACTGCCCCTAATTAAATTACTAGTGATCCTTCTGCGGCTAAACCCAATGGTTAAAATTTAGTTTTAATTTTATTTGACTGATCGGCAATACATATCTCAGAAAAGATTCCCCCCTCTTTTTCTTCCCTGAAATCTTCTCCACTTAAAACTTCCTGCCCTCCTAACTTTCTGGCTGGTGTTCCTAAACTCCTTTTTTGGTTCTTCTTCATCTTCTTGACCCCTAACCATGGAGTTCTCCAGGACTCAGTTCTTGGTCCTGTCTTATTTTCTATTTACGCACATTTATTTAATGAGCTCATCCATTCCATGTTTTTATACATGATATAAGTACACAGATTTCTTTTTGGACTCAAATATTTGATAGCCTATTTGATAGTTCCACTTGAATATCTATTTAACATCAAAACCTGCTGTTCTTTCCCCTGAGGTCAGCCCATTCTATTCTTTTCTGTATCGTAATAAATGGTAACATTATTCCACTAGTTTTTTTTAGGACAAAGACTTTGCAGGCATTATTTACTTCTTTCTTTCATATCTTATATTTGGTCCATAACCAACATTTTAAGCTCTATCCTCAAAATATATTTAAAATATCCAATTAATTCATTTCCTCAACAGCCATTGCTACTACTCTGGAAAAGGCAGCATAAAATCTTTCTTGAATAACTATAATATTTTCTTAAATGTTTCACCTGCTTCTAACATTGCCCTTTTTTAGTCAGTTCTCAACAAAACATCTAGATTTATCCAATTAAAACATAATCTGGTCCAGTCACTCTTCTGCTCAAAATCTCCTGATCAAGGGCCTGAATGATTCTCTCACCCTCTTACTTCTTGGAATCTATCTCCCATTAACCTTTTCTTTTAATCACTCAGCTCCAGCCACATGGGGGTCACCTTCTAGCCTCAGAAACTTTGAACTTGTATTCTCCTCTTGCCTGGAATCTCATCCAGTGATTTTCACAGGGCTCTGTCCCTTTCGGGTCTAAACTGACATGTCACCCTCTGCCTGTGGCTTTTTCTGACTGTATTCATTTCCCAGAACTGTTATACAAAGTTCCACAAATTGGGTGACTTAGAGAACAGAAATGTTCTCATACAGTTCTGGAAGATAGAAGTCTAATGTCAAGAAATTAATCCAGGTTAGTTCCTTCAGAGGAACCTAAGAAAGAATCTCTTCCATGTCTCTCTCTTAGCTTAGGTTGTTGAGCACCAGTCCTTGGCATACCTTGCCTTGTGGGTACATTGCTCCAATCACTGCCTCCATCTTCTTTTTTTTTTTTAAGATTTTATTTGTTTATTTGACAGAGATTACAAGTAGGCAGAGAGGCAGGCGGTGGGGTGGCGGGGGGGGGGGGAAGTAGGCTCCCTGCAGAGCAGAGAGCCCAATGCGGGGCTCGATTCCAGGACCCTGGGATCATGATCTGGGCTGAAGGCAGAGGCTTAACCCACTGAGCCACCCAGGCGCCCCACTGCCTCCATCTTCACATGGTATTCTCTATTTCTCTGTTTCTTATAGCCAGATTCTCTCTGTGTCTTGTTTCCCTTCTTCCAAGGACATCAGTCACATTGGACTAAGAGTCCATTCTATTCCATTATATTCCTACATAACCTACTTTAACTAATTACATCTGCAACACCCCTATTTCCAAATAAGGTCACATTCTGAGGTACTGAGGGTTATATTTTAACTATCTTTTTTTGGCAAACACAGATCAACCCCATAACACTGTCCATTCCATCTAGAATTGCACCTGACATTCTCTGTTGCTTTTCCTAATTTATTTTTCTCTGTGGTATATATCACCATCTTACACTCTATATATTTTAGTACTCTTTTATGTTATTGTCTTTTTCCTCCCACAAGCTTTTAACCTATATGAGGGAAGAAGTTTTGATTTATTTTATATTATATTCTACTCTCAGTGCAAAAAAGTGGAAAATAGTTGTTACAGATTCATGATAAATATTTATTTAATGAATTGATGAATGAAATTTAAAAGGATTAATGAAGGAATAAACCCCTAGACTATAGCATTCTTTATTCTAAGCACTGAAATTATAATAAAAAAAGTCATATGCAGTTTTGTCTATTTCTAACACTGGAACGTATTAAACATAAGTATATCAATCCTTACCTTCTTAAGCGCAGGTTGACACCAGCAATGCTTTCACCAACAATGTGAACAATATTCACATAAAATTCAAAATATTACCAGCAATATGTGCTATTTATTATTCACAGTTAAGAAGACACTACCCTGCATAAAGTCTGTGTTTGTATGTGTCTATTAAGTACTAAACCACAATCTATATTCATTTCTCTGGTATGTATATGATAACATGGATGGATCAACCCTAATGAAAAATCACTTGGTACTAATGCTTCCTCCAAAATCTCCCAAATCCCATACCAGTAATGGAAGTACTAAAACTGAGAGTAACACGTAATATAATTTTATTTTGACATCATTGCCCATTTTCTTTTGTAAGTTTGCTCTTTCACAGGCATTCATGATGTTAATGCATTTTTTATTGCTGTATACATTGTAGTCCTGTTGAATTATGAATAAAATTCAAAACTATATATCACATATGTTTACTCAAAAGCAAAAAAGTTAGAGTTAATAATGAATTTTATCATTTATCAAAGTCATCTGGAAACTATTCAAAAATACTCCATTTTTATTCTTTATCACTTTTATGGCTACAAGGCGGTAAGTGATATTAAATTTGGACAGTGTTGCTTTTTTGTAAACCATTATGAAATGGAAAGATAGAAAATTAAAAAAAGAAAAAGGATCCATGGATAATTTGAAATTCATTAGACATATACTTGTGGATTTATACTTTCCCACTTTCAAAGTGATAACAATATGACAGATTTAGGTGAAGACTTTCCCTTGGAATATTTTGGATTTGTTCTTAATCATTTTACTGAGCACAAATATGTACCATAGAATTTGCTTCTTAGTATAAATAAGTAAGGTTAAATGTAATAAAAATCATGTTTTAGAGGGAGATTTGATCTGATTTCTCTTTCCTGATTTTGTTCCTCTGTCACTAGGTCATATCACTTAATATTTTTAGAATTTGGTTCCCTGATCAATTAAAATGGCAGGTGCAACATTAGTTTAAATCCTGTAATATACCCTTGAGGCACTGTTCTAGAGATCTTACAGATACTATGTCATTTCATTTGCATAACAAACTGGTATAGTATATAATATTACCCCTTCTTGTAGACAAATAAGTCAAGGAGGTTTCTAAAAGATAAAGCTAATGGTGGATATGTAATATATATAATTTTATTTTTAGCAGAGTTATTCATGAATATAGTTAAAGAGCCAAAGAATTCTAGGGGCTCTTGGGATGGCTCAGTCAGTTAAGCATCTGGTCCTTGGTTTCAGCTTTGGTTGTGATCTTGGGGTCATGGGATCAAGCCCTGCATTGACCTCTGTGTTGAGCACGGAATCTGCTTCAGATTCTCTCCCTCTCCCCTTCCCACTCCCCCTGCTGCTTGTGTGTGTTTACTCTCTCTTTCTCAAATAAATAAAATATTTTTAAAAAATCCAAAGAGTTCTAAAAAATCTTGTAAAGAAGATAACCAGACATTGCTCTAATCCTTACATTCCTGATTCATACTTCCTAATAAATATCCTTCCTACTCCTCCGTTCCAGACATTCCCAATTCCTACTTCATAGAAGCTGTCACTTTTCTTTCTTTTACTATTCTTTTGGCATTTATCTTAATAAGTGCTTATATCTTAATTTATTAAGTTTTTAGTGTTATATGTTATCTAATATTTTGTTCCTATGGAAGCCATATTTTATTTTGTTTATACTCTACTGTCCCTCTACACCTCTCCCTGCAGCACAAATGCTCACTTCTTTCACAATCAGCACAATTTTTTGAGTCTCATAATTATCATGTTTATATACTTATGATTATGTAACATTATTCCCAGTTGGCATCCATAATGCTGAATAAATGTGTGCATTGCTTTGTATAGTTTTTGTTTGCCCAGCAGTTAGTCCTTGTATCCTTGGTTAAATTTTCTATATGCCCATCTTTTATTTATCCACAAGCTATCTTTCAGAATTTTAAATCTCTTCTTTATATATTCATAAAGATCAGGTTTCAACCTTTGAAGGCATGTGTCTTGAAGCCTTCCATTCTACTACTCAAATATGGACTAGTTGCTTTCTGGGCCAGTTACACAACACCACTTCTCTATTGTAGTATATTTTTAGTTTTCTTGTCTCCTATCTTTCTCTTTCTTGATTTATTTATTCTTCTGCAGGATAACTTTTAGTAACTTTTTGTGAAAGAGACTGTGGGAGCATTGCCCACTTAAATGTAATATAGTCTACAATCACATCTGATTCTCATTTTGCATACTAAAATTTTAGTTTTAAAATTTTGGAAACTATTTTAGAAACAATTATTTTAGAATTCATTATCTTAGAAAAATCACCTTGCAGACTTTTTTAATGTCTTGTTCTTTTGCTTCTAGGTTCTAGTATTATTTCTAAATCAGATGCCACTTCAGTTCCCAACCAGTTTTATACCACCTTTAATTCTCTTGACTTTAATTCTCTCCCTCTTCTTCTCCCTTGCTCTCTCTTTATTACAAAGTTTTTAAAATTTGATGATATCCTTATGGTAAAGCATTTTAATTTGGAAACTCATGATCTTTGGTTAGTTTTTATATTTATTTATTTTTTATGTTCTAAAGTCTCCCATTTTCTCTTTCCTGACTCTTTCTAGTGCTCATATTATTCAGATATTTGTACTTTGATCTATAATTTGGTCTATGTTTTACTTTCTGGGAAGTACTCTCAACTTTAAGTTTTTAGTATCTTTGGAAATTAAAATTTCTTCCAGATATCAACTTAATTTTCCTTTCATGCTGTCATAGCTTTCAGTACAAAGTGGAATGATGAGTGTAACTTCTGGATCATTTCATTTAAAACAAGCAATTTGTCCTATACTTCTGCTCTTCTGCTTAACTCTCCCTTGAGTAGGAAAGTGGTCATGAAAGTGAGCTCTTCTACCATATAGTTGAAGACAAAACCCTTGGGGGGAAGGGAGAACAAAGTAAAGGATCCTATTCTTTAACAACTTCATATGTAAAACTGTCCTGTCAGCCTAAAGCTGTTCAACTCCAATTTTTCGTAAAAGAGAAATAAATACCCAAGTTATTGTGCTTTTGGCACTTTTTGTAATAGCAGTTTAGCCAATATGCTAACTCATAGAGTACAAAATACTAAAAACCATTGGAAAAACAATTTTATTTTTCTCCTAAAAATGAACCTGCATGTAACCTACTAGAAAATGACTACAAACAGATACATGCAGTAGTATTTGTAGCAGTTTATTCATCTGTAAAACTGAAATCAATCCAAATATTCATTAGCAAAAAAGTCATACAATGACACAGTGAATCACATGAACATTCATCAACAGTTGCCTGGATTTCATTTGTACTACTTCAAAAGGAAGGAAAAACTTAATATAATTTTGGAATATACACAGAGATGATGAGATATAAAAGTTTGATAATGTTTAGCACAAAAGTCAGACTAGACTAGCAAAGTAAACTAGGGGAGAAAGAAGTATACAGAGGAAGAAACATGAAGTAGACTTCAAGGAGCTATGTTCTAGTACTTAGTCATGCTGAGGTAAAATAAATATTTTCTTTTTAAATACTTTTTATAAATGAACACATTTTATACTCTCTTTTTTATGTTATATATTATGAAAAAAATTTGGGGCACAGGTGGCTCAGTCAGGTAAATACACAACTCTTGGTTTCAGCTCAGTTTGTGAGCTCATGGGTCTTGAGATCAAGCCTTGGAGCCTCGTGCTGGGCCTTAAGTCTGCTGGGGATTCTCTCTCCCTCTCTCTTTACCCCTCTACCTCCTCCATGTGTGCATGCTGTCTCTCACTCTCTCCCTCTCTCTCTGTCTTTAAGTAAATACATAAATCTTTAAAAAAAAGAAATAATTGCTGACTGTCATTTATAAGATGTGTTTTATTTACATATATAATATAAACTGTCTATTATATCTCTGTATAGCATTTGATAAAAGATGTGTATGAATATAACATAAAGCATACAGCCCAAAATTTTTCTGTGCCAGTTAGAACGGATGAGGGATGCTATGATGGAGAAAATGTTAATTGGAAAAGGTCTTTAAAGGCAGTTGCATTACTTTAAAAATCCAATACTCTAAAGCTTCAACAAAGTTTGTATAAAATTAGTTTGAATTTGGCAAAGAGGGCTCCTCCTGTGAATCACAGTGGTCTGTCATGGAACACAGGTAGGGAAGTACCTGAGGGAATAAAAAAGGCACTGTGATTAGAGATTTCTTTTAACCTAGGGAAAAATACAATTATGAAAAACCCTGTTGAAAAGCTTTCCAAAACCCTGTGAAAGCCATAATACTCTACGGAAGCTTGGAGAGGCATTTTGCTTGCCTTCACTTAAAGTGCATGACAGTCAGAGTCTGATTCTGGGAGAGACTTGATTTTTGTTTGGCTCAGCAGGCAATTTAATTAAAACACAATGTTTGGTTGGAAAGAGTCTGTTTTTATGCAGCTGTGGCCTTCTTTCACTTATGGATATTTAACTGTGGTATTTACTTTTTTTCTCAATCTATTCACAACATACAACTTTTTTTATGAGCTATAGTCCATCATGTTTTATAAGATTTCTATTCTTAAAATGGCAGCTTCAGTTTACCAGACATTAAATAAGTTCTTTTCCTTACAAAATCATCTTATTGTAATAGTCAGATTATCTTACAATTTTCTATGATTATATCCCAAAATATTCCTATATGTGAGTTAGCTAGTTTAAGAGAGACCAGCCAGATTGGAGAGAAGGAAATTAATATTTATCTTAAATTACTAATATTTCATCCACAATAATCCTTTAATTATCATCTAATCTAGAAGGGAGTGATTATTGAAGATGCTTACCTCTTTGTTACATTCCATGATATAATCATTTTAAGTTTGAGAGAAGAGACCCTAACTATACTGATTCTTTTTTGGAAAAAAAAATACATATATATATAAATTAATTCTCCTGGATAACATCTGGAGTCTGAATTAGACTAGAGTCATAAGAAAGCACACCTAAAATCTTGCTAAGTCAAAAACTGATGTTAGATACCAGTGGGTAAGTTGAAATTAATTATTTCTGGGTTGCATAAATGTATTGGGTAACATGAAAACCTGAGTAAGCCAGTTACTGAATATAGTCTATGGTTTTCTCAAGAGGCAAATTAACAAAGATTTTCTTTGTTACAGATTTCCACGTAATATTGTTAAGTAAGTACTGAGGCCTGATATCATCTCTCTCTACCAAGTCATTCTCTGCTTGCCATGTATATCTTAGAAAGTGAATAAAGGGATTATAAGTAAAATTAAAGTAACCTCCAACCTCACTAAAAACTATAGAAGGTTAATATATAATACAGATGAGGTGAGTTTGATAGAGAAAATGAATGAGTACTAGATTTATAATTATCCCCTCTGAGACAAAATAATGTTACCAGGCAGCAAAAGGAGAAAATGCCACAAGAAACCAAGTAATACCCACAATATAGAGAGCAAGAGCTGGAGATGAAGACATTAGAGACACTGTGAGAAAAAGAAAAAACAAAAACAAAAACCTCACTTGGATGCCCTTTCACAGTAGGCCATTTCAGCCACACTTGAAATGTTAGAAATGGGAAGTCTTGGGGATTCATTAAGGAGTGCACCACAGAGCTGACTCCATCCACCCCCATTTGGGGGCTACTGAATTGTTGATATATTAATGTAAATTTACAGTAATTGGCAGAGCATTACAGACTTTAGAGAAGGATTTCAAGAATTACCAAATTAAAAAACAATGAGAATAAAGGAAAATCCACTCATCCCATCTATAGCTAACATCAGGCCAACATTGAATTTTTTCGGATTCAAGGAAGTGGAAGGAAACACCAAAATAACAAGCTGTGAGACTGATGAAAAGAAACCACAGCAAGTAAAAAGTAAGAATGTAAAATTTCTTTTACAATAATGTCTCCTTGGAGACCCAGAATAACATAAAGGAGGACAAAAATATTTTGCCTAGAAATATTGGTACTGCCGTGATTACACAGAGTCTCCAAGCATTAGTAGTATCCCATTTCTAGTCCCATTTGAAGGGAAGTACTTTCAGATAAATATATTAACTTTAGTTATATCATTCTACTTGTCTCACTTTACCTACTCATCATGAAGACTTACAAATTGACAGGAAGAGAGTTTCTATGTCCTGATTTGTTCAGAGATTTTTTTTAATCAGCCATGACTTATATGTAGAACCATAACATCATCAGTTTCAGGAAAAAAATTATGTATATACTGATTGTTGAAAACTTCACAAAACAGGACTCCGTATGTATACTTTTAAGTTAAAATGTATCTACCAGAAACCTAAAGCAAACATCAAACTTAATATTGAAACATAGGAATCAGAGCATCCAAGGGTACCATGAGGATTAGCATCACCATGGGGGAGGAAGGTGAATGAACTAAATAGGGTATATTTGAGAACCATATGTAATACTAGAGTTCTCTGTCCTAATGTTCACTCCATATCCAAAATTCATATGAAATAGCACAAAATAAAGTTTAAAATCTCACCTTTCTCCTCACATATAAATGACTGACGAGGTAATACAAACACCAAATATAATAGCCTCACAGAAACAAAGCAGAATATATGAAGAGCAAAATCACTATGAAGAAAGATAGCAAACTAAACAACTGAATTTATATATAAGGCAGAACAGTATTTTTAAAAAATGCACAATAAATATGTCAAGAAAGGTTAGAGATGAAGTTACAAACTAGCAGCAGGAATAAGCCAATTTAAATTATTATGTATAAAATTTTAATTGTGAAAGATCTCAATAAATGCTTTTTGGGTAGAAAAATGAATTGGGTCAACAGATGGAATTAATGAACTAGATGATGAGGTAAGGGAACTATCCCAAAATAATTGAGTTAGAAACGTCAGCATAAATTTTATGAGTAGGAAATAAGAGAAAAATAAAGGAGAATGGAAAGACTTAATGATATAATAACTAGAATTTCCCAGAATTAAACACAGAAATGACCAGCAGAATATATAATGGCAAATCAAATGCACACACACAGAAACACACAGAAATACTGTTTTTAAATATAAGAACCTCAAAGAAAACATGATTTTTAGAACCACCAGAAAGGAAAAGAGTTCACCAGCAAGAGACAGAAATCATTTCCAACTTCTCACTAGATGATATTTGAAAGTGCTTAAGATATTAATAGTTCCTGGGACGCCTGGGTGGCTCAGTTGGTTAAGCGGCTGCCTTCGGCTCAGGTCATGATCCCAGCATCCTGGGATCAAGTCCCACATTGGGCTCCTTGCTCGGCAGGGAGCCTGCTTCTCCCTCTGCCTCTGCCTGCCACTCTGTCTGCCTGTGCTCACTCTCTGGCTCACTCTCTCTCTGACAAATAAATAAATAAAATATTTAAAAAATATATATATTAATAGTTCCTTTGTAAATCACTGATATGCAAGTAAACAATCATTTGAATATCTTGACCAATTCCAAATTGGTAGGTTTAAATATTGGAAATCTAAACTAACATGTAAGTATACACAATGGATAGTAATAAACTAATGACAACCAACAGAAGAATAAAATAAATGTATGAATAGCAGAGAAAATGCAAGTGAACCAAGGAAAATTAAGGATGAAATATAAAATCAAAAAGAATATATAAAACATAAAGCAAAAAACTAAGTTAACAGAAAATAGTTCCAAAATAATAATTGTAATATACACAAATTAATTAAACTTGCTATGAAAAGACAAATTCCAAATTATATTAAAAACAAAGATCAAGCAATCTGTACACACAGATACATATATGAATTTTACACACACACTGATACATACATAAGAAATCTGAAATAACTTCTAGAAAATTTTAATATCATACTAAATATAATTTAAATATAGTTTTAAAGCTAAAAACAGAATGAGTAATAAAAAGCTGTGCTATATACTGATAAAATACATACGTTTTCAAGAAGAGATACTAATCACATTAGAACCAGTCATCAAATGTATCAATAGGCAGTTACCAAAATTCCTCTCTAGTACCCCATTTAAATATTTTTCTCTCCTGTCAAATATTTTAGTAATAATTATATCTATGGCTTTTTAATGAACCCACTAAAAAGTTAAAAAAAAAAAAAACCATGAAAATGGTAAAAGAAGAGCAACATCACTATTGGATAGAAAGGAAGGACAACATCAAGGGACCAGAGCTTTGAGAATATTCTTGCTGTTGTGAAGATAGTATCAACAGAAGAAAATAAATATTAGCTTCTGATCATATCAAGGAGATGAGAAATGAATTTTTTTCAATAAAGTCAAGGAAAATACTCATAATGAAAGAGCTAAGACTAGAAATACTAGTGAAACTTCCCTAAATACTAGAAAAACTAAGAAATGCCAGCTTGTTTCTAAACAAAATATCTTCAATGAACATAACGTATGACAGATCAGTTCATGAGTCATGAAGATGAGAGAACATTCAGAAAGCCAATCCAGGGGCATTCTGAAAGCCAAATTAGCTTTTTACATACAGATGGTACCCAAAGTAAGTGCCGGAGTCTTAAAAAGAATCATCAGTGGCTTTTTTTGGAAGTGATGTAATTCAAGGTTTTAGAAAGGCCACAGAGAAGATAGGGGTTATGTCTTTATTTATTTACTTATTTATTTATTGTTATGTCTTTTATTTTTATTAACAATTTTATTTATTTGAGAGAGAGTGAGTGTGAGAGCACAAGTAGGGGGAGCAGCAGAGGAAGAGGGAGAAGTAGGCTCCCCGCTGAGCAGGGAGCCTGATGTGGGGTTTGATTCCAGGACCCTGGGACTATGACCCAAGCTGAAGGCAGATGCCTAACCGACTGAGCCATCCAGGCATTCTGGATTAAGTCTTTTTAAAATCTAGCTTGATAGAAAAGTTTGGGAAGCGGCTCTAAAAGACAAGTCACATGAATTAGCCAGAAGCAATTAATGAAAGACAAATTGGATAATAATGTATATTCTCAAGCATTCACACATGTGTAATCCCTGGGGTGGGGTAGGGTAGTGAAACTACTTATTTTGAATTTCAGCCAATAATAGAGACTTATTTTGAATTTCAGCCAATAATTTACCACTTGGTAAAACAGTTTTCGGTGAATCCATTTTAGTATAAAAATAAGAACCATGGTTAAATATAAGAATACAAATATTAATATTGAAAATATACATATAACTTGAGCAAAACCTAGAGAAGTGTGCTGGGAGAGTGGAGATAAAGAAATCTATAAAGATGCCATGGTTGTTATGTTTATTGGTGGACAATAGAGCTTGCAATGACTTCAACCTTATACACTAGAAAACTTAAAAGGAATGATTTTAGAATAAACATTTATAGTAAAGAAATATTTATAGGAATGCTAGCAGCTTTCTCATTTTTGCTTCAGATTTATTTAGCTAAATTCAAGTAAAGTAAAGCTTGGCATACCTTATTGAAATAAGCTGCAGTGTGATCCATTTTTAATTATTTATATGTCTATACCTATTAAGAATAATTTAACAAATATTTATCGGATACTATTAGGACCCCCTCTATTTTATTGGTGCTGAGGATATAGCAGTGAATAAAATGAACAAAAGTCATTGGCTTCAGTAAATTATGTTTAGGCGAAGAGGCAAGAAGTAAAATATATCCCAGAAAAGTTGTGTACTTTTTTTTAAAAAGATTTTATTTATTTATTTGACAGAGAGAGATCACAAGGAGGCAGAGAGGCAGGCAGGGGTGGGGGGGTGGAGAGCAGGCTCCCTTCTGAGCAGAGAGCCTGGCTCCATCCCAGGCCTTGAAATTGTGACCTGTGCTGTAGGCAGAGGCCCAACCCACTGAGCCACCCTGGCACCCAGGTGCCCCTAAAAGTTGTGTATTTAACAGTATATTTGAAGGTGATAAAGAAAAAGCATGAGGAAAATGTCTCTGGCAAGGGAAAACTGAAAGGTTAAGTGCAATAACTAGAGTAGGCCAGAATGAGCAGTTGGTGCCTGTGCCAGGAGAGTCATGGAAAGACAGTGACAGTGAGATTTCCCGGCAGTCCAAAAAAGGGAGTGTTGGAAGAGGCCATTGGAACTAGAACAGAACTAAATGAGGGTTGCAGGTTATAGATCAGTTAGGGACTTTTTGTCCACTTAAAGCATTTTAATTTTGTATTATTTTGAGTACACTAGTACTCAAGGAGCACTAGTAGAGAATTTTTAACAGAAGACTGACATCTACCTGCATTTATACCAATCTGTCATTGCCTGTTTTTATATATGCACACATCTACATTGACTGACTTTTCTAGAGGCACACCAATGCACTGTCTGAATCTTTTGTCTGGGATTATTATTTCATTCGAATGAATATGCTTATAGGTAAGGGAAAGAGATTTACTATAATCACTAACACTCATTAGACCCACCCAGTAACTGTGAAGGAGGTAAAAATTGCTATTATTACAGAAAAGCGGGGAGGGCTGTAAAGTTGACTGAACAGTCATAAACAGTGGCTATCAATAGAGCTGAAACAAGGATGGAAGGCAGGGAAGGGGGCGAAGGATTAGGTTCTCTTGAGTCCACAGTGGCTCTCTAGCATGGACCTCTGACTGGCCACATTGCCGTCACCTATAAACTTTTTGGAAAAATAAATCCTCAAGCTTCATCTCAGATACACAAAATCAGTTACTGTGTTCGTGGGGCCTAGGACTCTGTGTTGCAACAAGCCCTCTTGATGATTTTGTTTGTTTGTTTGTTTGTTTTTAAGATTTTACTTATTTCAGAGAGCAGGACTGGAAGGGAGGGTCAGAGGAAGAGAGAGAAGCATACTCCCCGCTGAGCAGGGAGCCCGACACAGGGCTCGATCCCAGGACCCCGAGATCATGACCTAAGCTGAAGGCAGACGCTTAACTGACTGAGCCATCCAGGTACCCGCCTCCTGACGATTTTCATGCAAACAAAAGTTTCAGAATTGATGTCCTATATAAATATAGTACTTGATGCTTATATATAGCCTCAGTTTACCAATATTGACACTTAGTATCTGAGAAAAAGTTCCAGTAAAGCATAAAGTATGATTTCAGGGGTGTATACCCACGGCCCCTATTCTCAGGTAGTAGAGGGAATGATTATAGATAAAGGGGGTAGCTTGCTGAAGATCTTGGACTCAGATTTTCTGCCTTCTCCTCTAGGGATACCCTTAAAACCAAAATACAAAGTGCACATACATATACACTGGGGCACTATGCTACGTGGTGGAACGTCTAGGGCTAATAAAGTTTATAAATATAAAATATTAAATGCAAAATAGTAACTGGGTAATGGTGATAAAGGAGGTCACAGAGGGCCCAAGTTATAGTTAAAACACAAACAAATAATAACAAAAGGATATTTAAAAATAGCAGTTATTAAGGCTTAATAGGATGGGATGCCCTGTACTCACACAGAGCTTAAAAATAAGTCAGTAACTGGAGCACCTGGGTGGTTCAGTTAGTTAAGCATCACCTCTTGATTTTGGCTCAGATCAGGATCTCTGGGTCATGAGATCAAGCCCTACACCCAGCTCCGCTCTGGGTATGGGGCCTTCTTGAGATTCTCTCCCTTTCTTCTGCCGTTCTGCTTGCTCTCTCTTTCTTGCTCTGTCTCTCTTTCTCTAAAAATAAAATAAGTAAGTCAGTAACTGATTATAACTATTTCTGACTGACACCCTGTGTGGAGGAGATAAGATCCAAGCTGAGCCACTTCAACTTCACAGGTTGTCTCCATGAACACTGCTGGGAGCTTGTCTCCTCTTCACATAACATGCCAAGGGCTGGCAATCACCACTGCTTAATTATAGAACTCCACTGAGGGGGCAGAGAAAACTGTTAGTCATAAACAGGCTAATGGGTATCCAAATAAAGCCTCCTGTATATGCTAGGTAAAATATCAGAGGGAAGTAAATGTTATTTGAATAATGAAATATTTATCTTATGTTCTTCATTTTTTTCCTATATCTGGTTTTCTGCAGCATGAAAAAATTATATTTTGTAATTTTAAGGAATACATTTTATTGAAGTGTAACATATATTTTGAGAAGTGTACAGATACATTTTCACAAAGTGAAACTCTGTGTAACCATAATATAGAATGAGACATAAAATACCACTGTATTTGAAAAGCTCCACTTGTGTTTTGTCCCAGTAATTGGCCTCACAAGGGTAACTACCATGTTGATTTTTATCATTGTAGATTAGTTTCGATTTTTTTTAACTTTTTAAAATAGATTTGTATGATATATACTCTCTTTTGTCTGTTTTCTTTTGTTTAATATATTATTGCATGTAGATGTAGTAGGGTTTTTTAGTCAGGTGTTTTTTTTTGTAGTTCTTATTAATCACCAAATAGATATCAATTATACAAATAAGCCACAATTATCTGTTCTGATATGGATGCACATTTGTACAGTGAGTGCTTTCCTATTATTAATGATGCCATTATTAATATGTGCACGCATAGATATGTGCATAGCTGAAGATATGTGTTGCAAATATCTTTTCCCTATCTCTGCATTGATTCTCATTTTTTAGTAGTGTTTCTAGATTAGTATAGAATCTTTGACTAATATTATTTTTTTACCTCTTTTTCTTCTCTCAAGTTCATTATGCCCAATAATTAGTCCTCCTGGAATCAGTGTTTATTTGCTTGTGGTGGGGGAAAAGGAGATTAATATTTTACATCAATATGAGATGACCCAGAATCATTTATTGAAGATTTTTTTTCTTTATTGCACTATAGTAATAATACCTTTGTTGTAAATTAAGGGACCGTATGCATCAGTCTATTTCCAGATCATCTGGGGTTTTTATTCAATTACTAGAAGGGGTATGTGTAAGTTTCCATTATAATTGTTGATTTGTCTGTTTCATTAGCTGTTGTATAATTGTGCTTTGTAGCTTTTGAGCCTATGTTAACAGCTTTGGACCAATTCAGAGTTGTATTTTTTTCTCTGTTGGTGTGATTGTTCTATCTTTGTGAAGTTCAGGGTGATGAATATCTCTGACCCTATTTCCCCCTTTCTCCATTTTTTCCTCTATTTTCTTGAGCAAATCAATCAGTTATTTGAAGGCCTTTGGCTACCAAATCTATTATCAAGATCACCCATAAATCTATTACTATTTTTTGTTTAATTTTCTAGGACTTAATTCTGAATGATATTTCAAATTATAGAGGCTGGTTATGATATCTTTCTCTAGAGAGGTTCATCCTTTCCTCTGCTAGACAGCTAGAGTGGGGGATAATAACTGTAAATCAATTAGAGACTGAGCTAAATTGAGTGTGGTTTGCAGTTTTACTAAATTTCTACTCACCTAAATTGTAGGTCTCCAGGCATTAAAAACTGAGATCCTGCTTTGTTGACATTTGCCATCCTCCTAGCAAATACTAACCTATAATCCTTGTCTGGGTCGAATGCTGAGACTTCCAGCACCAAAGCTCTGCTTTCAGAAGCAATCTTTAGGTTTTTGTATTTCCCAAAAGTACCCTTTGCCAGCCAGACTAAAGCCCAGACACCTATCCTCTTGCTCTGCATACCATCCGTAATTATCTTACTACTCAAGGAAAACGGAACCACAGTCTCTTCACATTACTGCAATCTTCATCCTCCAGAATCTTAGGTTCTAATACTTGATACTTCAACATCACTATAAGGTTTTTCTTAAGTTCACAGCTTTTTAAACTATTCTAAAATGGCCTCTTCTTCATACATGTAAGTGAAAGTTTTCTTTGCAGAATTTTTTTCATCTTACTAAAATTCAATTATTTTAAAAAATATTGTTTGATCCCAAATATGATCCTAAGATTGTTAAAAAAAACAACAAAATATGGTTTCTCCAATATCAGTTAGCATTGCAACTTGTTCACAACAATAGGAATGACTTTTCTCTGATTCTTTCTCCACATTGAAACATAAAAAGTTTATCACAGATAGATTTGGATTCAATAGCAATTGCAAGTGAGAACTATCAAACTTAAAATAGTTTATACAAAATGAAAATATGTTAAACTATTATGTAAATAATAGCTTATACAAAATAAAAATACATATATATATGTTATATATATATATATATATATACACACACACACACACACACACACATGCATATACATATATACATACATACATGGTGCTGGAAATCGTCCACTTCTTACCTAGCCAAATACAGTGGATCATTCATTGTTGCTAGGGTTCTATATTTCTCTAGCCATCTTTTGTCTTTGATTCACTGTTTCTCTTTTCATACTAGTTATCATTTTTCCTACTTCAGCTGACTTTCCTACTTTATTCTGACTAATTAAAAATAGCCACAGGGCACCTGGGTGGCTCATGCGGTTGAGCGTCTGCCTTCAGCTCAGGTCATGATCACAGGTCCTGGGCTTGAGCCCTTCATCAGGTTCCCTGTTCAGTGGAGAGTCGCTTCTCTCTCTGCCTTTCCCTTCTGCTCATGCTCTCTCTTTCTCTCAAATAAATAAATGAAATCTTAAAAAAATATATTTTAAAATAAAGGCAGCTACAATATTTCCACAATGTATTAGCCTTAAAATGTTTGATCCCAAAAGAATGAGAATACCATGCCCATTTATCAAACAAATCTCGTAGAATAAAATTGATTGTTTCTGTCTAGACTATAGGGAAACCAGGTGCCATGTTTAGTCATTCTTTCCTTATGAGCATGTATTTGGCATGACAGTGTGATTAAAGCTTCAGTGCTTCATGACAACGTGATTAAAGAATCTCATGGGGTAGAGCTGAGGAAGTTGCTCATCCAAGAAAGTATCAGACGGGCAAGTAGAATGGGTGGCCACTGTGTCTGTTCAGCCTTCTTTGCTACTGACAACTATGTAATATATCCTTCTCCCATATAATTATGTCCAAAGTACTGTACATCACATACAGACTTTTTTTTAGTTACCTTTGAAGCTCATCTTCTCTATTTCTTCCTGTTGGAGGAGGCCATCGAAAAAATATGACTGTTCATTGACCCATGAGCTGGACCTGGGCAACTGGAGGCTCCTCACCCCTCCCCTGCCCTTGTAATGTATTTTCTGCCCACCATTCCCACAGTGGGAGCCAATTTCAAGGACATGACTGAAAGAGCAATGTGATGTTGAGACCTGCCCACTTGGACTGCAGTCACTATTCAGCCCAATACTGCCACAATCTGGATGGAAACAGGAACAAATCACAGCTTCCAGTGGGCTGAACTCATTCACTCATGAACCCTGGTGATAAAACCTTTGCATTGATAATTAGGCTTTTCTAGAGACTGTGGCTTGGAGAATAGGAAGCCAAGGGATGGATGATCATGCATAGTGTCATTGTAGGGTCAGGATATGCAGAAAAACATTTTAGGTTCCCCTTCAAGAGCCTAAAGCAATTCTCACTGTTTTTACATCCTGGCTCATAAGGCATTGACACCCCTGGCAATCAGAAAGCCAGTGCCCATGGGGCATGTGGGTGGCTCAGTCAGTTAAGCATTTAACTCTTGATTTTGGCTCAGGTCATGCTCTCAGAGTTGTGAAATGGAGCCTTGCCTGGAGTCTCCTTAGATTATTCTCTTTCCCTCTCCCTCTGTCCCTCCCTGCCCAAAACTCAAAAAGAAGAAGAAGAAGAAGAAGAAGAAGGAGAAGAAGAAGAAGAAGAAGAAGAAGAAGAAGAAGAAGAAGAAGAAGAAG
>PISX010018696.1:0-32484 GCA_004024625.1 Mellivora capensis | reverse complement strand
ATGTTTTGTATGTATTGAATTTGAGAAGTTCTTTATAGATCCTGGATATCAACCTTTTGTCTGTACTGTCATTTGCAAATATCTTCTCCCATTCCGTGGGTTGCCTCTTTGTTTTGTTGGCTGTTTCCTTTGCTGTGCAGAAGCTTTTGATCTTGATGAAATCCCAAAAGTTCATTTTTGCTTTTGTTTCCTTTGCCTTTGGAGACATATCTTGAAAGAAGTTGCTGTGCCTGATATCGAAGAGGTTACTGCCTATGTTCTCCTCTAGGATTCTGATGGATACTTTATATGGAAAACCCAAAAGACTCCACCCCCAAACTACTAGAACTCATACAGCAATTCAGTAATGTGGCAGGATACAAAGTCAATGTACAGAAATCAGTGGCTTTCTTATACACTAACAATGAAAATACAGAAAGGGAAATTAGAGAATCGATTCCATTTTCTGTAGCACCAAGAACCATAAGATACCTGGGAATAAACCTAACCAAAGAGGTAAAGGATCTGTACTCGAGGAACTACAGAACACTCATGAAAGAAATTGAAGAAGACACAAAAAGATGGAAGACCATTCCATGCTCTTGGATTGGAAGAATAAACATTGTTAAAATGTCTATACTGTCTAGAGCAATCTATACTTTTAATGCCATTCCCATCAAAATTCCACTGGTATTTTTCAAAGAGCTGGAGCAAATAATCCTAAAATTTGTATGGAATCAGAAGAGACCCCGAATTGCTAAGGAAATGTTGAAAAACAAAAATAAAACTGGCGGCATCACGTTACCTGGTTTCAAGCTTTACTACAAAGCTGTGATCACCAAGACAGCAAGGTACTGGCATAAAAACAGACACATAGACCAGTGGAACAGAGTAGAGAGCCCAGATATGGACCCTCAACTCTATTGTCAAATAATCTTCGACAACGCAGGAAAAAATATACAGTGGAAAAAAGACAGTCTCTTCAATAAATGGTGCTGGGAAAACTGGACAGCTTATATGTAGAAGAATGAAACTCGACCATTCTCTTACACCGTACACAAAGGTAAACTCAAAATGGATAACGTATGGTTTATAGGGACAATTACTTGTCTCCTTCCCAGTGTCACATTCTAAGTCTGATCTAAGCATTCTTGTGATGTGACTTTGATCTGATTTCTTTCTTTTTTGAGCTCCCTGGAGTTTTCTCCCATTGGATTGTAAAAAGTCTTCAATGTTGTGTGGATAATAGCTTTTGACTCCTTATATATGTTGCAGTCTGCTTCCCAAACACACACATGAACACGCCCTTTAGTTTCCCTTCTGATTTTTGTAGATAACAAATCTTGTTTCACATTCTAGCTCTTCCTCCGCTATCACACCTAACCCATGACATGCTGTTCAACCTTTCTGAGTCTTTATTGCTCCATCCATGAAATGAGAACAATAATACCTAGCTCGCTACAGCAATGGTAAGGGAGGATGGGGTAACATTGGAAATTAGCTGGTCTATAGCAAGAGGACAATGCATGGCAGTTTCTCTCTGTTTACATCTCTCCTGGGATATCAAGATTCTGAATGTTCATATTCCATATGATGTAAAGAGGATGATTATAAAAAAGACTTTAATATTTCTCACTTTGGAAAATTTAGGTAGACTTCCCTGCCTCACTTTTCTGGTGCTTTGCAGTTTGCAGTTAGGATATACTCCATTAGCTAGAAGTGAGTTACAACTTTACTACATCAAGATGTCAATTCTCAAAGCAGTGTTACTGTTATTAAAGCATTGCTATTAATAAAGTTACCCAGTATTTATTGAGCATATACTATGTGCCATATACAATTCTAGGTACAATTTATAAAGATATATTTACATATGTGGTATATAGTATATAAGTACATATAGAATTGTTGAGAGATGTAGATCATATTATATATACACAGAGAGAGAGAGAGAGAGATAGAGTTCTGTGAAAACTGTATTAGTATTGTTTCTATCATATCAGTCTGGCTCCAGTCAGGAGAGTTATTTATTTTGACAGAGAAAATTTAACCTAAGGTATCAAATCAAAAAGGTGGCACTGAGATATCACAGAAGTAGTCCCTGTACCTCTAAGGCTATGAAGAGGGAAGGGAAGAAGTTGGAGTTATTAAAAGGTAAGAGCTTGAAGGAAGGGCCCCTGCATCTGAGACTCAGACCTCTGTGGAGAGGTGCTGCATGGGACTGTGTTCGTGTTCCCAAGAAAGGACAGTGAGGCTGATTCTAGGTGTTGGGAGAACCGCAGACCAGAAGCAGTGTTGTTGGCACAGACTATTGTTGAAGAGCCATTGTTGCAGGGACAAGACCAGAACAGGAATCAAAGCAGGAAGGTATAATTGTTTCTTCCTCTTCAGTCTTGGAGTCTCCCTTTTAGCATCCTTACAAGCAGAGCCTAATGGAGAGCCAGCTGGCAAAGGACACATGTGGCTTATGGAGCTCCAACTCTAGCTCAGAAAACAGTAGAGAAGCCGAGAGACAATATTTTAATAATCACCACACTCTACCACTTCTGGCTATTAATCTATGCCTTCTACACATAGTTAAATTTCAATACAGCAGTAAAACAGCTTTAATTAAGCTCGCACTGAAGAGGATGCAGCTATTTCCCAATACAAAGATGCTCTCATCCTCCCAATCAAGAGAATGTGAAGTTCCCATTGTTACCGTGTGCATCTCTGGAAGAGAGCCACCTCCCTCTCTGAAGTTTTGAAAAGCAAACAAGGTCATTTCCATTCGGTTATGGTAAGGCACCCACATAAAACTTCAAGAAAAGGATCCAGTGAACTCTGATGGGAAGGAGAATTTTTCTTCACAGTGGTTCTCCTTGTCCGTTGACTGGTAGGTTAGGTAGAAGCTTGGTGAAGCTCTTGAGGGCCTTCATTTTTCATCTTATTTTCAGCTCCATGTCTATCCTGCGTTGTCTTTTTCCCTCCCCCCTTTCTCCTTTTTTTCTTGCCCCCCCCACTTCTTTTTCTTGTTTCAGTCTTCTTACATTTACGTATCCTTTTAATCAACTTGAATTTGTTTTCTAATACAAATTAATGGATGAATATACAGAACACAGAATTTTGCCATTTTTTTTCCAAAAGAGGATCTATGTTTTCATGCTCGCCTCTGAGGATAAAAAAATGTTTCTTCCATCCTAATCTTGTCAGTATTTTTTTTTCACGTCTTAGGTAATGTAATGAGTAAATAAGCTGTAACTTCTAATTTCTATTACTTAGGTTATTAGGTTGAACATTTTTTTCATGTAGGTTCCATTTAGATCTTTTTATCATATAGGTTTTTTATCTTCTTATCTTTAGATAATCTTCTTCCGAGACCCTTGGTGGATTGTTCTTATGAATTTTTATGATTTCTTGATCTATTAGAAACACGTATTCATCACACCACAGTTGCAATTGTACACCCAAATTTTATTTCTCTTAAAATTGTGTTTCTGCAATTTCTGCTATTGGATTTGAGTCTTGGAGCAATCAAAGCAGTGAAATTTCTCAAAAATCTATTGTTGGTCTTATGGAAGGATACGGAATGAGTCAGAGATACCAAGCAAGTGTTCAGCTCCTCCCAAAGAGTGTCAGTGTGGTGCTGACAGTCATGCTAACCATTTAGATCAAGTTTCTGAGCGTTTGGTCCTGTCACCGGGTGACATTTTGCCATATAAAGAGAAACTTACATATGACTACATGGCTTCATCTTTTAGAGTGATAACATAGCAACAGCTTTTGTTAGTCTGCAGGAACCAGAAACAGATTGAATTCTTGGCAAGATAGAAGAAAAGAGCTTTCACAAACTCGGCTGGTTATGGTGCTCCCTGTGTTGTAAATGCTACTGGAAACAGACCCTGTCAGTGAGGCTTCCCACACTGTGAACAACATATCACCCAGCAATGACCATCTTCTGCTAGGTCTGACAGAAAGAGCAGAACGTGCCAAGGTGAAGATACTAGGAAAGAAGGCATTAAACACTGCCAAATTGCTTTCTTTTCAAAATGGAACACTTAGGAGCAAGCAATAAAAAAATAAACAAACATATATATCACTGCTTTATTTTTATTATTGAAGGTGAGCAAATTCACAGCAAGGCTGTCCACAAAATTGAGTATATACTTCAGTGTATGCCTAGATGTTGGCAGAGGTGAGAAAGGTGATTCAGAGTCTATATCAGGGTCTGGTCAGCTCTGAACAATAATGAAAGATGAACTCAAGTTGGTTTGATTTCCCAACAGTGACCCATTTGGTAATCTTGGATGCCTGTGTCATGCCCACGCAGGGGGGATGCTCCTTTTCAGTAACAGTATATACCTACCTTTCGTCACACATTCATTATCTAAGTTTTTATTATCTATCTTAAGTAGGCACTTGCAGTGCCAGATACAGAAGATTCCGTATGATAGATGTCGTAAGTGTGCAACACCCAACTCCCAACTGTTTTCTCACAAATATTTATAACTCTCATAACTTGGAAGCCAAAGGAATGAAGTTTTCTTTAAGCAAGATAGAATTCTAGCATTAAATGATGCCATCAGGATCCTCTCTCTTTTTCTCTCTCCTTCTCTTCGCTTTTCTACTCCTTTACAGGTTTTCATCTCAGGAAGTTTCTCTGTCCATGACAGCAAAGAAGATTCCTGGCAATTTCTTACTTACATGGGCCATTCAGATTTGATTTGATTTTATCTTTTTTTTTTCTATTTGTCAGGGAGAGAGAGCACAAGCAGGGGGAATGGCAGGTGGAGCAGGCAGAGCAGGCAGAAGGAGAAGCAGACTCCCCACTGAGCAGGGAGCCCGTTGCGGGACTTGATCCCAGGGATCCTGGGATCATGACCTGAGCCAAAGACAGACACTTAATCAACTGAACCACCCAGGTATCCTGAGCCATTCAGATTTTAAAAACAGAAGGAAATACACTATCTTCAAGTGGCCAAATCCCAGAGAAAGGGACTGTGATGGATTCTATTTACAGCATGTACCTCCATCTCTAGTGGGAAATATGGGTCTGTGTGATGGAGACACCATCTTGTAAGAGAGAATGGGAGTTTCCAAAAGAAATCTGTTGAAGAGTAAAAAGATTATACCTTTAAAAGGAGATAGTCATTATGCTCAAGAAAAGTACTGTCGGGGCACCTGGATGGTTCAGTGCGTTAAAGCCTCTGCCTTCGGCTCAGGTCATGATCCCAGGGTCCTGGGATCGAGCCCCACATCGGGCTCTCTGCTCAGTAGGGAGCCTGCTTCCTCCTCTCTCTGTGCCTGCTTCTCTGCCTACTTGTGATTTCTGTCAAATAAATAAATAAAATCTTTAAAATAAAAGTACAGTCTAACAGAAAACAAAAAGGAAAAATGTAAGTAGCTATAATCAAATGTGGTACATGTTGTGATGAGAATATCTTCAAAAAGCTGTGAAGCAGTTCTGTTTGCTGGTGTATGGTGGTGTAAGACCCAATAGGACCCTACCTCCTGTGAGCAACAACTCTCAACTCTGCACGAAATACAAAAATACCTGGAGGTACCAGGCAGTGAACAGAAGCAGACTCTGAAAGGAGAGTCAAAACTTGCAAGAAGAAAAGAGTGGAATAAATTTCCCATTATTTTAGCTGTTAGCCTGAAAGTCGTCTAGAGCCTAAAACCTTAATAAAAAACAGACTTTCTGGCCTAATGAACCAAAGGACTTAATTCAGGGGAACCACAGCTGCTGGAAAATAAAGGGATGGGTAGTATCCAGGAAAAGAAAGAGCAAGAGAGAGAGAGCGAGCCCTGGATTTTGTAAATAAATTCTACCCAGTTCTCTAACCATGAAGCCACATATGTTGGGGGCGGGGCAGTATTCAAGCAGTCTACAGATAAAGGAACTGGATTGAGGTTAGAGCCCTTTCCCCCCAAATAGTTGCAACTTGAATTCAACCAAGTTAATTGTCTATGGAAACAACCAAAATACCCATTCTCTGGGTGAATATAATGGAGTTACCTTCCAGGATGTGACAGAAAATTACCTGATATTTGAATAACTAGGAAAATATGATCCATTCTCAAAAGAAGAATAAATAAACCACTAGCCCCAACTGGAATTAGAAGACATAGATTTTAAAGTGGCTATGTGTAATGTAGCAAAGGAAAAATTTTAAAGTACTAAGTCACCTTGACAGAACGGAGATGACAAGGTTAAGAGTCTGAAGAAGAGAGAGCCTCAGGACCTAAGGTACAATATCAGAAGTCTAGTGTATGTGTAACTGGAATCGCAGAGGATAAGAAAGATACAGTGAGTCAGAAAAAAAATTGAAGACACAAAAACAAACAAAAAGAAAAATCGGACTAATTTTTAATCAAAATTAAAATTTTTTGTGCATCAAAGGACATTATCAAGAAAGTGAAAAGACAGTGTATAGAATGGGAAAATATTTGCAAATCATATATCTAATAAAAGTCTAATATCCATAGTATATAAATAACAGAACTGAACAACAAAAAGACAATACAGTTTAAAAGTGAGCAAAAGACTTCAATAGACATCTCTCCAAAGAAGATGTGCAGAAGGCCAACTAGCACATGAAAAGATGCTTAATATCTTTACGTATTAGGGAAACAAAAATCAAAACCACAGTGAAATACCATTTCATACCCACGAGGATGGCTATTTAAAAAAGCAACAACAGAGTAGCCAGGGTCAGTGAGGATGTAGAGAAACTGTAACCCTTGTACCTTGCTGCTGGGGATGTCAAACGGTGCAACCATCGAGGAAAAGGAATAAAAAGAGATATTCCAAGAAATATCTGTACATTAATGCTCCATTACAATAGCCAAAAGATGGAAATAACTGAAATGTTCCCAAGTGAATGGAGAGGCAAACAAAATACGGTATAACCATATAATAGAATATTATCCAGCCATAAAAATGAAGGTTGATACATGCTACAACATGAATGAACCTCAAACTCATTATGGTAAGTGAAAGAAGCCAGACACAAAAGGCCAAAAATTATACAATTTCATTTATATGAAATATTTAGAACAGATAAATCCATGGAGACAGAAACCATTAGTTTGTCAGGGGCCGGTAGAGAGAAGGCTAAGGAGTAGTTGCTTAATAGGCACAGGATTGCCATTAGGGGCGACGAGACTGTTTTGAACTAGATAGAGATAATGGTTGCACAGCATTGAGAATATACTGAAGGCCATCAAACTCTTAAATAGTTAATTTTATGTTATGTGAATTTTGCCTCGATATCATTTTGAAGAATCGACATTGGACAGTTTTTTGAATTTGGCAAAGGCGTAATAGATATGGTCTTTCAAGAAGTTCAGTGAACCCATGGCAGAATAATTAAGAAGTAAACCACAGCTAGGAATCATAGTCAAACTGCTGAGACCCAAAGATGAAAATTCTAACAGGCAGCTAGAGAAAAGCAATACACAATGGACAGGGAGGTGGCAATTCGAAAGACTCCTGAATTCTCAACAGAAACGAAGAAAGCTGTAAGACAGCAAGAAAACCTCTTTAAAGCTGAAAGAAAAACAAAATTGTCAACCCAGAAATCTACATCCCATGAAAATAACCTTCAGAAATAAAGGCAAAATAAAGACATTTTCAGATGCAACAAGACTAAGAGTATTCATTGCCAGCAGACATAGACTCCTATGGAGGAATGCTAGAGGAAATTCTTCAGGCTCTAGGAAAATTATACCTGAAAGGAAACTCAGATCTTTTATAACAAACAAACAGCATTAGAAATGGTAAATACTGTGTAAGTATATTTCTTCTTACTAATTTCCTGAAAATACATTTGGCTGTTGATAAAGAAAAACTATATATAATATTTTCTCACCACTTTTATAATAGATATATGATAATTATAGCCTAAAGAACAATGGGTTGGTAGGTGGGTCTCTTTGATTGTAAGATTTTCACATTTTACGTGGAAGGGATGATATTAACTCTAAGTAAGCTGTGAAAAGCTAGGGATATATACTGTAATTCACAGAGTACCAGTTTTAAAAAATAATGGGTATAATCAAGAAGCTAAACGATAGTTTGAAATGGAATTCTTTTTTTCTTTTTAAGATTTTTTTTTTTTTTTTGGACAGACAGAGATCACAAGTAGGCAGAGAGGCAGGCAGGGGTGGGGCAGGGCGGGAGGGACGGTGAGCAGGCTCCTTGCTGAGCAGAGAGCCCGACATGGGGTCAATCCCAGGACCCTGAGATCAGGGCCCAAGCTGAAGGCAGAGGCTTAACCCACTGAGCCACCCAGGCACCCCTTGAAATGGAATTCTAATAAAATAGTCAAATGATCCAAAAGAAGTGAAGAAATGAATATCACAGAGATGAAAGAGGAAAAAAAAAAGAAAGTAAATAATAAGGTGGTAGGCCTATATCAAATCACATCAGTATTAGCTATTATGAGTTAAATAACTAAAAGGCAGAAATTATCAGAAGAGGGGGGAAAATCAATAATATGTTGAATAAACAAACCATGAACCCCTCTTCTTCTGTATCCTGTATAAAAGATGCAATTTATATAGAAATAAAGAGATTCAAAATAAAGGGATAGAAAAAAATTATATATGAACAGCAAATATTAGGAGGCTTAGTAACTATATTAATATCAAATAAAATAAGTACTTCAAGACAAGGAAATAAAGAAGGGCATTCCATAATAACATGATAGTTTATTGTGAAGACATGCCAACTCTAAAATATGTATTCACTTCATAACAGAGCTGTAAGTACATGAAACAAAAATTCACAAAATTAATGGGGGAGAGAGTATTTCAAATAATATTTGGGAATAGGACCACCTCTCTCTTAGCAATTGATAAACAAATAACAGCAAAACCAGTAAAAACCAAGTCTGACAAACACCCTCAACTACCTTGACCTAATTGATAATTATAGCAAAATGCACTGAAGACATACAGTCTGCCCATTCTCTTGAAGTGTATGTGGTACATTCAATGATATAAACCATGAATATATTGTGCCAGACAATGAATGTTGACAAATTTAAAATTATTGAAATTATGCAGAGTGTGTTCCCTAATTATTGAATTGAAGTAGAAAATAATCTAGGAAAACCCTAAATATTTGAAAATAAAACAACACTT
Source organism: Mellivora capensis (assembly GCA_004024625.1). NCBI lineage: Eukaryota > Metazoa > Chordata > Mammalia > Carnivora > Mustelidae > Mellivora > Mellivora capensis. Next base: position 23,376 of record PISX010018696.1, on the reverse strand, counting down.
CCAAGTAATCTATAGCTCAGAGGAAATTAAAAATTATTTGAACTAGATAACAATAAAAGGACAAAAAATTAAAATTGTCAAAACATATAAAAATAAATGTATTGTCCTAAATGCCCATGTTAGAAACCGAAAGTCCACAATTAGGGGCACCTGGGTGGCTGTGATGGTCATGGTCTTCAGGTCCTGAGATCAAGCCCCACGTTGGCTCCCGGCTCAGTAGGGAGTTCCCTTCTCCCTCTCCCTCTGCTTCTCTCCCTGCTTGTACTCTTTCTGCCTCTCTCTCTCAAATGGATAAATAAAATCTTTTAAAAAAGGAAAGTCTACAATTAAATTTTACTTTTTTAAAATATTTTTTTTATTTAATTTCTTTTCAGTGTAACAGAATTCATAGTTTTTGCACCACTCAGTGCTCCATGCAATGTGTGCCCTCCATAATACCCACCACCTGGCTCCCCCAACTTCCCAACCCCATCCCTTCAAAACCCTCAGGTTGTTTTTCAGAGTCCATAGCCTCTCATGGTTCATCTCCCCTTCCAATTTCCCTCAACTCCCTTCTCTCTCCATCTCCCCATGTCCTCTGTGTTATTTGTTATGCTCTGCAAATAAGTGAAACCATATGATAATTGAGTCTCTCTGCTTGACTTATTTCACTCAGCATAATCTCTTCCAGTCCCATCCATGTTGCTACAAAAGTTGGGTATTCATCCTTACTGATGGAGGCACAATACTGAATAGTGTATATAGACGATATCTTCCTTATCCATTCATCCGTTGAAGGGCATCTTGGTTCTTTCCACAGTTTGGCGACCGTGGCCATTGATGCTATAAACATTGGGGTAGAGATGGCCCTTCTTTTCACTACATCTGTATCTTTGAAAGTCAATGTACAGAAATCAGTTGCTTTCTCATACACTAACAATGAAAATACAGAAAGGGAAATTAGAGAATCAATTCCATTTTCTGTAGCACCAAGAACAATAAGATACCTGGGAATAAACCTAACCAAAGAGGTAAAGGATTGTACTCGAGGAACTACAGAACACTCATGAAAGAAATTGAAGAAGACACAAAAAGATGGAAGACCATTCCATGCTCTTGGATTGGAAGAATAAACATTGTTAAAATGTCTATACTGCCTAGAGCAATCTGTACTTTTAATGCCATTCCAATCAAAATTCCACTGGTATTTTTCAAAGAGCTGGAGCAAATAATCCTAAAATTTGTATGGAATCAGATGAGATCCCGAATTGCTAAGGAAATGTTGAAAAAGAAAAACAAAACTGGGGGCATCACGTCACCTGATTTCAAGCTTTACTACAAAGCTGTGATCACCAGACAGCATGGTACTGGCATAAAAACAGACACAGAAAACAAAACTGGGGGCATCATGTTACTTGATTTCATGCTTTACTACAAAGCTGTGATCACCAAGACAGCATGGTACTGGCACAAAAACGGACATATAGATCAGTGGAACAGAGTAGAGAGCCCAGATATGGACCCTCAACTCTATGGTCAAATAATCTTCGACAAAGCAGGAAAAAATATACAGTGGAAAAAAGACAGTCTCTTCAATAAATAGTGCTGGGAAAATTGGACAGCTATATGTAGAAGAATGAAACTCGACCATTCTCTTACACCGTACACAAAGATAAACTCGAAATGGATAAAAGACCTCAATGTGAGACAGGAATCCATCAGAATCCTAGAGGAGAACATAGGCAGTAACCTCTTCGATATCTGCCACAGCAACTTCTTTCAAGATATGTCTCCAAAGGCAAAGGAAACAAAAGCGAAAATGAACTTTTGGGACTTAATCAAGATCAAAAGCTTCTGCACAGCAAAGGAAACAGTCAACAAAACAAAGAGGCAACCCACGGAATGAGAGAAGATATTTGCAAATGACAGTACAGACAAAAGGTTGATATCCAGGATCTATAAAGAACTTCTCAAACTCAACACACACAAAACAGATAATCATGTCAAAAAATGGGCAGAAGACATGAACAGACACTTCTCTAGTGAAGACATACAAATGGCTATCAGACACATGGAAAAATATTCATCATCACTAGCCATCATGGAGATTCAAATTAAAACCACATTGAGATACCACCTCACACCAGTTAGAATGGCCAAAATTAGCAAGACAGGAAACAACGTGTGTTGGAGAGGATATGGAGAAAGGGGAACCCTCTTACACTGTTGATGGGAATGCAAGTTGGTGCAGCCACTTTGGAGAACAGTGTGGAGATTCCTCAAGAAATTAAAAATAGAGCTTCCCTATGACCCTGCAATTGCACTACAATTAAGTTTTACTTTAAGAAACAAGAAAAAGAGAAGTGAACACAAAGAAGGAAGCTTTTCTAGTAAATATTAGAGTAAATGCCCATGAAGTAGGAATCAAGCAAACAAGAGGGAAAATTAACTTAGTGAAAAGATGGTTCTTTGAAAGGATTAATGAATTCATAAAACCTTAACTAGATTGGACAGAAGAAGAGGAGCAAGAATATAATGTACTAATACCCTTTCAGAAATGATAGAGGAATTATCCCTGTTGATTTGGCAGATATTCTGTAAAAAATAAAAGAATGCCATGAACAACCCTAGGTCACAATTCAGTTGAAACACACACACACACACACACCTTGAAAATAAAATTTACCAAAACAAACACAAGATGGAACAGGAAATATCAACAGTTCTGCATTTATTAAATGAGCTGAATTTGTTGTCAACAATCTTCACATGAAGAAAACTGATGGCCCAGGTGGTTCTTTAGTAAATGCTATCAAACATTTAAGGAAGAATTATCACCAGATTTATGCAGTCTCTAAGAAAATAGAAAGGGAGAGAACACTTCCAAACTTCTTTTGAGAAGTTCATAACACCAATATCGAAACCTGGCAAAGAAATTACAATACAAAACAAACATTAAAAAAATTAAGTAAAATTACAGATTAAGGGGCCCCAGGTGGCTCAGTCAGTTAACTGGCTCTCGGTTTTGGCTCAGGTCAATTTTGGATGGTGAGATTGAACCCCACCTTCGACTCCTCCTTGGGTGTGGAGTCTGCTTAAGATTCTCTCTCTTTCTCCCTCTGCTTCTCCCTCCCCCTGCTCACATATTCTCTCTCTCTCTCAAAAAAAAAAAAAAGTACAGATCAATACCCCTCTTGAACATGGATGCAAATTTGATATTTGCAAATCAAATCTAGTCACATATGAAAAGGATTGTATATCACCATCAAGTGAGGTCAATCCTAAGAATGCAGGGTTGGTATAACATTTGAAATCCAGTCAATTTAATTCAGCACATTAATATAATAAAGGAGAAAATCCATATGACAACTTTAATTGATGCAGAGAAAGCATTTGATGAAGTGAGTTATTGTATATTGACCTTGACACTGCTCTTAATCAAGGATGGTTAGGGGCGCCTGGGTGGCTCAGTGAGTTAAGCCTCTGTCTTCAGCTCAGGTCATGGTCTCAGGGTCCTGGGATCAAGCCCTGCATTGGGCTCTCTGCTCAACAGGGAATCTGCTTCCCCCCTCTCTTTTCCTGCCTCTCTGCCTACCTGTGATCTCTTTCTCTCTGTCAAATAAATAAATAAGATCTTAAAATCAAGGATGATTAACCTTAGTTGTAGTCAGTTAGCTCTCAACGTGGAGAAGGGATGTTCAGGGAAGAGGGAAGAGGCCAGCCAAAGCTGTTAGCACCTTGTGATTAGCTGCTAGACACTCCAAGAGGACATTAGCATCACCTCAAGGCTCCCTGCCTTACTGCAAGTGCTGTGCTGGGTTGCTCTTGATCTGCTTTGCAGGTGAGTAATCTCAAGGTGATGTTGGGGAGAGAAAGCCATGCACGGAAAATTGTTTCTTTGCTCCCTATCCAGATGTTCTGCATTGATGACTCCACCCAAAACATATGCAAGGACCTAACCCATTGTTTTCCTTTATCCCTGGTGTTTCTCTGTTTGTTTCTTATTTTGATGGATTTCTCAGTCTTCCTTTTGCTTCTCCTTCTGTTCTCCTCTCCTGAACCCTCCTGGGCCGGGTTCAGGAGAGAAGACCAGCTGCAACTTTTCAGTTCCCACACAACATATATACTGATAAATGTGCACTGCACTGATCAGCTTCTCTTAAAAATGTTTTATTCTTTAACTTTTTTGAGTTTTATTGAGATATAAGTAACATTCAGCGCTATATAAGTTTATGGCATACAGCGTAATGGTTTGACGTACATACACTGTGCAATGATAGCCACAATAAGTTTAATTAACCTTCAGTAACAGTCTCTGTCCAAAATGAAAGTTCATACTCGTTGAACAAGGTCAAATGAATGACTTTGGGAGCCATTCTTTTCCAGACTCTTCTGACCCTTTGCATTTATCTAAATTAGACTAACTAGAGTTTTGCAGAAATTCACTGCACTTTCCCACCTCTGCCTCTTCAAGCTCACGCACTGTCTCTTTTCGTTTTTCTTCTTGTGTATGATGGCGTCTGCTCACACTCTTTTATCTGGAATGTTTCCTGCTCCTCCTGCGGAAACCCTAGACAGGTCTCGAGCCCCACCTTGATGCGGCTTCCCATCATGCAATGTGATTTAATAGAAGGAATGAGGTCTTTAGAGCTCAAGATCCCAACATGGCGCTCTAGCTCCCACTCCTTCCCTTGTATTTATAACTATGGATTGTGTATTGAACATTTCTCTGCCTCCACTTCCCCATTTGTGAAGTAGGTGCTATTTTACGCTACGTACTCCAGAGGACTGCGCGAGGATATAGTGAGGTGGCAATTACTTGATGCTAAAAAGGCCAGTGAACAGTTCAGTCTCAGCTTCCACGCTGCCTCTTCTCTCTCCTCTTGTCTCATCCATTTCACTCAGCCCCGTGGAATTTATCTCCCCTTTCAACACGACCCCATAGCATCTTTTTAATAGCATTTTGTAGGGCATTTAGCCCATTTCATCTGAACTGTAGGCCTGGGTAGGAATTTAAATTGTACTTCCCTCAGAAGTTGTTTTATTGCCCAGAAGTGTTTCAAGAGCGAGAACAATATCAGTACTTCAGCAGGGGCGTTGGAGTCAAAGTCTCAGGGTTGGAGTCCCATATTTACCAGTCGTTAACTCTGTGGTTGTGAGAAAATTTCATAACCTCTCTGCACCTCAGGTTGCTCATGTCTACATGGGAATAATTTCCGTCTTTAACTGACACAGCTGTTGCAACAGTTAGGCGTGACGGTATATCTAAGCCACTTAGCACAGTGTCTGACGTCAGAGTTCAGTGATGTGATAAGGATTATAAAGACGGAAGGAATTAACGGCTTTGGAAAAGGGTGAGAATTACCACCTCCACGCACCCCGGCCCTGCTCGCCCATGCCCAAATGGTTTCTCAGGCTCCAATAATCTTCCGCAGTTTTTAGCACTCTGAGATATTCCAGGTTTGGGGATTTTCTCTTAAATCCCTAAATCTCCATGGTCGACCGGCAGAATCAGATTTCTGTCGAGCAGATGTTTTTTGTCCTGGTAGTCTAGGTTTTTCAGTGTTTAAAGACTTCTCTTTATTTTCTTAAGCAAGTCCATTTTTTTTCTCTCTCTCTCTTTTGCCCACCACGGGGAGTCAGTCATAAATACATCAGGCCTGGCATTGGGTCAGAGTCCCCAGGTGGGGTTTGGCATATTGGTTTGGATTTGAAAACGTTCTTTTATTTTCTCAGGCCCTCTGCCCAAACAACTGACCCTGCCTCTCTGTAATTGCTCCCATTTCAGCTCTTAAGGCAATCTTTCGGTGTGGCCCCAATCGGCTTCATCCATAATTGAAATGCTCAGACAGACCCATCAGCCTACCCTGTCCAGTCTTGCCGCTCGGTTTTGTGTCCCATTTCTCACGAAGGGATCTGAAGTCAAGCTGCTGAACACCAGTTTAAATCCTAAAGATCACCACCTAATGATCCCAGGTGAAATGCATCTTCAGAATTTCTCCCTTTCTCTCCAACTTCATGGCAGACCCCTCCCAGGGCCCTTGCCCAATCCATATTCTGGACAGAATGTTAAAGGATGATTAAAATTCAGCTTCAGAGGAAACCTCTTCTGCAGTGCCTGATTTCATGTTGTCAATGTTTTGTACCCGGCTCGGCTTCCTCATTCTTCCTCTCTGTCATCCGCAGAGACTGTCAGTTACAAGTCACCATGCAGGCAGAATGAGATAAATTAGGAAGGCTTTATTGGCAATTTATCAGGAAGCTGCCGCAAGGCAGACCCATGAATTTCCGTGCTAAGCCTCTACTTTCCATTCGCCACTCACACTACAGTAATAATGCTTTGTAACTACATAATGGCACTCATCCTTCAATCTCCAGTGACATTGCCCACGTTTAATTGGCTCTTACAGCATCCCTGTAGGGTAAGCAAGTGTTGTTACCGCTGTCCCCAATTTGCCAATAATTGAGACACAGAGTGGTCAAGTGTCTCTTGGAAGGCCATAAAGAGTGTCAGTCAGAGAATTCCTTGACTGATCTGTTTGCCCCAATCGCTGGGTTTCCCTGTAGCTCATAACTTTTGGGTGAAAGCCTGCTAATCAGAGTCTCTGGGCAAACCCAGGGGATGAGAATTTGAAGAATGGTTGCTCCTGGGAGTCCCCTATCCACTTTCTCTTTATGGGAAAAGACATGAAGAGTTCGTTTTAGTTATTGTTTTTCTTTTTAAAGTCTATAACTTCCTATAGTTGAAACTTCAAAAAGGACGTGATCGCTCATTCTCAACTCTTGCTTTGTTGTCAAAAGACCTGCTGTATGATTGTGGGAAGAAGATGAATTTGTCATAACTGGAAGAAGGAGACTAATTCCCTCAGAGCCTAGAATGAAGCTTTGCCTCTCTCCTGGCCTCTGCAGCTGGCCCCATGATGGGATTCATTTTCCCTGCGATCCAGACTGAACTTGGGTCACCAGGAGCATTTCTGCTACCCCATGCTGCCAGGACTCAGCATTAGATTTTTCTGGTTATGGTCTCTTTTCTTGGGGGCCTTACCAAAATTTCATTGATTAAGTGAAGCCAAATTTGATTCTTTCAGGACACCAAGATACAAAGACTAGTTTGTGAGTTATCTATCCATTCTTAGAATTAATAAACATCTACCAAAAATCTCCCAGGAGTGCCTGGGTGGTTTAGTCGGCTAAGCATCTGACTCTTGTTTTTGGCTCACGTCATGATCTCAGAGTTGTGAGATTGAGTCCCATCCGGCTCCATGCTGGGTGTGGAACCTGCTTAAAGTGATCACTCTCCCACTCCCTTCCCACTTCATGCTTGTGCTCTCACTTGGTCTCTCTCTCTTAAAAAAAAAAATCTCCTATATGCCGGGCACAGTTATAGGTATTGTGGAATATGAGTGAATAACATACACAATGTCTGTCCTCATGAATCTTAAATTCAATTATTCCCCTGTTTCCTTTATTCCTTCATTCTGGCTATGTAATATTCATTAATCCCAGAATTACATTTTTGTCCTTTGTAGAACATGGGGATTATCTAAAAAATCCAAGCACAGTGGGAAGATGGATGTGTAATGGGTTGAATGGTGACTCCCAAAAAGATCTGTCCATGTCCAAATTCCTGGAACCCGTGAATGTTGCCTTATTTGGAAAAAGGGTCTTTGTAGAAGTTCAGGATCTTGAGATGAAATCATCCTGAGTTACTCAGATAAGCCTTAAATCCAATGACGAATGTCCTTATGAGAGCTAAAGAAAAGAAGAAACAGAGAAGGCCTTTTGAAGCAGGCAGACATTGGACTGATGTAGTAAAAGTCGGAGTAGCGAGGGTTACCAGAAGCCACTAGAAGTTAGGAGAGAAACATAAAATGGATTTTCTTCCCAGTCACAGGAAACTACTACAGCAGGCACTCTGGTCCTAGAAGATGGATGTAAAAATGGTGCCTTCAGTGACCAAGCCGAATGGACATGTCCGGGTGATTTCCTGAAAGTCAGAAACTTGACCGTTTTAACGTGTCTCCTGCGTCTGATATGATGAGCCATAGTAACACCAATCATAATTTTGTTCTTCTTCGAAGGAAGTTCCTTTGCTTTTTTCCCGAGAACAACATAAATATAGCAAGCAAAATTTCAAATAAAGTTATCAAGAAATACATATTCCTTTTGTTTCAATACGTATAAATTGTTCTTGGGGAAATGTACATACAGATTATATTATCATATAAATTATGTAACAGTAATAGGCAATACCCACAATGTGGCATTTCCACCCATTTATTTTCCAAGAGAAAGGCAGAAAATAAATATTCATGTGACAGATGCTGGGTTGCTTCCATGAGTGTAAAGGGGCTCTTGTCCACTAGTCTCCCAGAGCACCCCACTGAGGACTGAGAATTGTCTGGTCTTGCTTCCTACTGAACCCTAAGCTCCCCAAGGGTGGGCACATTTACTGTGCTTATCACTATACCCTCCACATGCCTGTATAGTTTCTGACTCTTGGTAGTAACAATGATAACTATAGCTAACCTTTATGGAATTCTTAATATTTCAGGATTTATTCTTTTTTTTATTAATTTCTTTTCAGCATAACAGAATTCATTGTTTATGCACCACACCCAGTGCTCCATGCCATACATGCCCTCCATAATACCCACCACCTGGCTCCCCCAACCTCCCACCCCCCGCCCCTTCAAAACACTCAGATGGTTTTTCAGAGTCCATAGTCTCTCATGGTTCATCTCCCCTTCCATTTTTCCCTCAACTCCCTTCTCCTCTCCATCTCCTTATGTCCTCCATGTTATTTGTTATGCTCCACAATTAAGTGAAACCATACGATAATTGACTCTCTCTGCTTGACTTATTTCACTCAGCATAATCTCTTCCAGTCCCGTCCATGTTGCTACAAAAGTTGGGTATTCATCCTTTCTGATGGAGGCATAATACTCCATAGTGTATATGGACCACATCTTCCTTATCCATTCGTCCGTGGAAGGGCATCTTGGTTCTTTCCACAGTTTGGCAACTGTGGCCATTGCTGCTATAAAAATATGGAACGCTTCATGAATTTGCTTGTCATCCTTGCGCAGGGGCCATGCTAATCTTCTCTGTATCATTCTGATTTTAGTATATGTGCTGCTGAAGTGAGCACTTCAGGGTTTATTCTAACTGCTTGGCATATTGAGTAATTCGATTTTCACGGTGATCCTATGTAAGAAATACTCAAATGATCCCTATTTTACAATTAGAAAAACAATTAGGGTCCTGACAGGTTAATAAATACTTTGTTCCTGATGCATATTGTCTCACTGGTTGGGTTTCTAAGAATCTCTAGCTACCATGTTGTCTGTTGCTTTTTACTTTCTCACTTTATAGACAAATTCACTCCACGTAATTGTTTCTTTTTATCAATTTTATTGAGGCAAAATTTATACACAATAAAATGATCCAAATTTACTCTTACAGTTTAATGAGATTTGAGAAATGTGTTTGGGTTTTTCCAGCACAATAAAAATAAAAAATATTTTCATTACCTTTAATTTTTCCCTCATGCCTTTTTGCAATCAACACTTCCTTCTCAAGCCCAATTCATGGAACTGTTTTCTGTATCTAAGGATTAGTTTTATAAGAATAGGATCACACACCTTTGTTCTACCTGGCTAAATATGGTATTTTTGAGATTCATCGATGTTGCCTATGTTAGGAGCTTGTTTCTTTTAATTGCTGAGAAATAGTTGTATGAATATATCACTTCTCTTTAGTTTTATTTATTAATTTATTTTAAGATTTATTTATTTATTTATTTATTTAGAGAGTGAGCAGGGGGAGGGGCTGAGGAAGATGGAGAGAGAGAATCCTCAAGCAGACTCCCCACTGAGTGTGGAGACCCGCATGGGGCTCGATCCCAGGACCCCAAGATTATGACCTGAGCTGAAATCAAGAACTGGCCACTCAACCAACTGAGCCACTTAGGTGCCCCTATTTATTTATTTTTAATTGAAATATAATTGACATATCCTAATATCCTATTAGTTTTAGGTGCAGGCACCACTTCTGGACGCAGATGAGTGTTGTTTCCAGTTTGTGGCTATTATGAGTAATGCTTCTGTGAACATTTGTGCACACACTTTTGTGTGAACATGTGTTTACATTTTTCTTATAGTAGAACTTATGAATTATGTAGTAAGGATATGTGTAATTATAGAAGAAACTGCCGGTTTGTGTCTCAAACTAGTTATACCAGTAAATGCTTCCATTGATAATGAATGAGAGTTCAAGTTTCTCCACACCCTTGCTCAGACCTGGTATTGTCAGTATTTTTAAATTTCAGTTATTCTAGTGGCATATCACTGTGATTTCATTTGCATTCCTCGATGAATAATGATGTTGAACATTTTTCCTTATGGTGGTAGCCATCTGAATATCTTCTTTTATGAAGTGTCTGTTCCAGCTTTTGCCAACTTTTATTGGTTTGTTTATCTTATTACTGAGACGTAAACTTTCTTTACATACTTTGAAAACGATTTTTGTTAGATATTGCAACATATTTTGTAAATCTCCCCTGTCAGGCTTCAGCTTGCCTTTTCACTTTCCAAAAGTGTTTTTTAAAGAGGTTCATGAAACTCCACTCTATCAATCTTTTTCTTTTATGGTGAATAATTTTTGTAATAATTTTTAAAAATTTTGCCTACCCAAAGGTCACAGAAATATTCTCCTATATTTTCTTCTGGAAATAATACAGTTTTTAAAATTTTAGATTAAATCAATTTTAAGTTATTTTTTGTTTATATTTTAAACAAGGATTACACTTCTTTTTGTCCTATATTGCTGTTGGTTGTTCCAACACAACTTGTTGGAAAAAGTATTCTTTTTCCATTGAATTACCACATAAAGATTCTCCAAAACAATATTATTTCATTTTGATCTGTTTTTCTCTGCTTATTTCCTTACCAAAGTTTTTTCCAACTATTATAGCTTTACAATGTACCTTTAAAGTAGAAGTGTAAGACCTCCTACTTCGTCTCACTTTTTCAAAATGTTTTGGTGTTTCTATGATGGATCCTGATTTTCTGCTTCTTTACATGTCTGGTAATTTTCCTTTTTTAAGATTTTATTTGGGAGAGAGCATGAGCAGGGGAGGGACAGAGGGAGAAGCAGATTCCCCATTGAGCACAAAGCCCGATGCGGGACTCAATCCCAGGGTCCTGGAATCATGACCTGAGTGGAAGGCAGATGCTTAACTGACTGAGACACCTAGGTGCCCCCCATGCTTAGTAATTTTTGTTTGGAAACTGGGTATTGTGATCGTTACCTAGTTAGAATACCTACATTTTGCTTTCTTCTCTAAGAAAGTGTCATATGTTGTTCTGGTAATCAGTTAACACTTTCAAAGCTTGTTTTTAACTTCTGGTTAGAGCTCATCTTAGACAAGTGTTAACTCTTTGTCTATGTAACTGTTCTTAATGTGTGGCCATTATGGTCTCTCTACCAAATATGCTGGTGTTCAGTGAGGTCTGAACTCTTTTTGATCATGACTTAAAATTTTCTCAGCCCTGTACAAACCAGAGTAGTTGTTTAGTTTAAACATAGGGTTCACCTTATTTGTTTTCCTTTCTTTGGGAATTATCTTGCTGTGTTATTCTTTGTCTAGTGTCAGACTATTGGTTTGTGTTTTTTTTTTAATTAATTTTGTCCAAGTTTTGTTGTTATTGATGGTGGAATGGGCAATCCAATACCAGGTTTTTCATCATGGTCAGAAGCAAAAGGACCCAGCGTAATTGTTGAGCAAAGAAACTTAGGTCCCTATTTCATGATCTAGGGTAAGCTTAACACCAAATCCTCAGAGTTTTCTGGATAATATGTTTGTTTGTTTGTTTGTTTATTCATTTTGTTTAGTTAGCCACAGAATAGTACATCATTAGTTTTCGATCTAGAGTTCAATGATTCATTAGTTGCTTATAACAGTGCTCATCACAGCATGTGCTCTCCTTAATAATGGAGAGTCTGTTTATTATTTTCTTGGTTCTTTCTCTACTAACCTTCACTTCTGAGGAGCTGAGTACTGTTGATAGAGCAACATCTCACTACAACAGAAGACAAGTAGACACTTACAAGAGAATATGTCACATCAACAGTCTTCAAGATACGTGGCCATCCATGATAGGGAATTTCTTACCATGTGTCTATCCAACAGAGGCTCCAGTCTGAGTCAGTCTTTGAGATCCATTCATTCTCCTTTTCTAATCCATTTGTCTGTGTTCTTTCTGTGTCCAATTCCATAATTCCTGACTCCTCTCTTGTAAGCTACCAACTCCAAACTAAGAATTCTCATAATTTGATGCAGAGCAATTTAGATTTTTCTCCTCAACCTTCTTCTAGAAGAGTGGTTTTCAATTCCACCTACTCACTAGAATCACCAAGAGGAACTTTATAAATTCTGTTCCCTAGGCATTATCTGTACCCAACAAGATCAGAATTTCCTGATGAGTGCTAGACATCTCTATTTCTATTTCTAAAGGTTCCCTGGTGATTCTGAAGTGCAGTCAGTTGAGAACCATTGCTGGAGATCTACCCATGGGGTCTGTCTTTCTCAACTGGAAAGACCCTGTCAGGTATTTTCATCAAAATCACCATGTACTTCTTTTATTCCACTCTGATGAGCACAAAGAATCATCAGAAAGTTTGAAATTTTTATTCTTATTTATTTTTTTAATCTTACCTTGTCCCAGATCAGATATTCAAGCAGGGTGTTGTCTTCCATTCTCAAAATGAGAGAAAGAGAGTAGGAAAATTTATTTCTTCTTGCACAAAGCAAAACTCCCAAGTCATATTTTTTCCTTATCCTTTATAATCCTTATGTCTTTTAATGTTTGATGCATTTTAAAATTTAAACAGGTTAGGGTTTAGTATCTCAAATTCTGTCAGTTTTTAGTCACTTCTAGTCTATAAAAGAATTTGATGTCATTATTCCATGGTAAAATTTTCTGAAATTGACCAGTCCTTTTTTTTTTTTATTCAAACCCAGAGAGGGAGCATCCATGTGTCTGTTTTAACTACCTACATTTTAGTCACATTCTTGGCCTGAGTATATCGTAGAGGGTGGGATATAAAATTCTTGGGCTGCAGATTCTAAGCCTTGACCCTTAACTTCCTTTATCTAGATGTTTTATTTTATTTCTAAGAGAAGAAAGCGTGAGTCTCCAGATATCTGTCTTGTCAAATTTTGCACTATTTCAAAGGCTCCTTAGAGAAGTGTCAGTGTTGGCAACAGTAGATAGAACATTCTTAAAGATTTATACCAAGGAATGCACATTTCCTTTACTCTGTTTTGTCTATGAATGGAGCCCATTTGGACCCTAGAGTTAAACTTTCCACTAACTAGTTCTTCATTGGAGATTCAGGGGAATGTTATTCATTGTTGTCATTATCCTTCGTAAATTTAGGGCCCTTTTCTATCACTGGATGGTAATATTTAAAAATTCTTAAAACACTTAAGAAAGCTGAGCTTCAAAGAATCTAGTTGACTTTGTCCTTAGTTCTCATGTGGGTATTGGCAAAGCCACCGGATCTTGGGGCTCCTGGATAATATTCTTTCCACTATAAAATTGTAATTCATTTAACAGATATTTTTTGAAATCTTAAATGTGGTACAGTAGTTCTTAACCTTTGGAGGCTGACCGAACTGTGGTCTTCCTTCACAAAATGCCCACACATGCACAGAAGCACTTGTATGTTTTCTTACGATATTTTGCATGTACTTTCATGGAGTTCTTTCGCCCTAAGTTACCCATTCATGGATCCCTCATTAACAGCTCCCCTAGATGTAGGGTCAGGGCAGGAACAGAATATCAGATGTTTCAGCATTGACTTTCTGAGAATGGTGGTGGAAAGGGCTACTTTACCAGCATCATCACCTTAAGATCCAAGCGAATTTTCTTCCCAAGAAGGCAAAAATGTTTTTGTTTACTGTTTTAACCTCAGCCAATTCCTTAAAAATTAACCAGCCTAGAAAAATTAGCCAGCCTAGAAAAATCAGCCAGCCACATGCTGTCAGGATAATTCCTGGCTTCGATTATGTGCAGCATCGCACAATTTCCTTTTTGACCTTCATTGGCTCTTTAGCGCTTGAACATTTTTTTATTCTTTTTCTTATTTTTTTCCTAACAAAAAGGCATTCTAATCTTAAGTATTTTCTATTTTTAGTGGAAAATTTCATCAAAGAACATGAGCCAATAAGAAATCTAAAAGACAAGATTAAGACGCTCTTTCCCTCCACTGAAGAATGATAGTCTGCCCTCAGCAGATGTGTTTTGAAGTGAATTTGAACATTTATCATGTCCTTCACACAACATATTAAACACTGTCAATGTGCCAAGAAAGGAGGTGGATTCCCATGTTCAAGGTAAATAAGATACAGGAGAGAGTATTTTGGAAACACAGAGGATAGAACAACTAACAGGACAACCCTCTGAGGTACTTCTAGACTAGAACAAAGCAAAGTGGAACAATTACCCTGACCCACATACTTCTGGGATCCCTTGCATCTGCAGTGACAGATGGCCAGCGAGTCCAGGATGGCAGCAGGAAGGGGAGGCAGTAACTCTGTTAGTCGGTGTTACAGGTTTCTGAATCTTATGCATAATGCACACCTTGTCAGGAGAAAGGGGCTTCCCTAGCTTTCTTTTCCTTCATACCTACGATCAAGCTAATTGTTGGCCCTTTGTATTTTATTCCTTATTTAAGGCAACCTTCAATGTTCCTTTTTTAAATTAGGCATCACTGTGCATATGCACAACTTTGAGAGTGAATGGGCTCCTCTTCAAACTTTGGCCCTAGATATCCCAGTTGTCTTACTTTGTCTTGGTCCTACCTTGAATAAACAAAGCATAGAAAGGAAGAGAAAGAAGGGATGACCTTCTATCTAACACCAAGGTTTACAGAGGACACGTGGGTGTCCACTGGAGAAAGAACTGCTCTCCCTTTTTCTTCCTATAATGCCTTTTCACTCTACCCAGACTCAAGATCTCTTTGAGCACTCCCACAAAAGAGCCTGAAAAGAGGCTAATGTAGAACCTGCCAGAAATGTGCCAAGATGGTTGTTGCTAGCCTGATGTTTGATTTTGTCCATTGTGGATTCCAAGTACCATCTCATACCCTTTTCTACCATTTTATATAAACAATAAGTTTGCAACAGGAGCTACAAGAAGTTTTCTTTCCACTCACTTCTTCAAAATGTCTTTTTCCATAAATCTAAACATGATATGGGACAACCCTAGCTAAGACTTAGAAGTCTTTGATGCCCAGGCTCCCTACACTGGGTCCAGGCCCTTCAACAACCAGAGGAAATCTGCAGCCTCATTCACAGGGAAGTGATGGGAGCATTACATGCTACCATTTCCCAAGGTAATCTACAGGTTAAAGAAAGCAGTGCTTAGCCCAGAAGTGGGAAAGCTTCTTGTAGGCTATGATCATCATCACTACAACTCCTTATTCATCCACTTTTTAATTTTGCAAAGCCCCTTTGCTTGCATTCTCTCATTTTATCCTCAAATAGAGCCCGATAGAAATTATATTTATCTTTATTTTACAGATGAGAAAACTGAGGCAGAGAGTTAAAACATCTTGCCCAAGAACACAGATAAACATTAGTGTAGGAAGACCTTGGGCAAAGATTTCCAAGCTAAACATTGGCTCCCTCTCTCTCTCTGAGGGCTGTCTCCTGCACTGTCAAGAAAGAGCGCTTGTGACAGAAACTTTCCTGATGTCCTTTATCTCCCAACAAGTGGGAGCAGTAAGTTGACTCCAGCCATAGTAATGGAATTCCTGTTTTGTACACTGTGGTCTCCTTGGTGCTGGTGAACTGAAGAGAAGATTATCTTCCTATCCTCAAGGAATGTGCAGAAGAATAAATGACCACCTTTTGGGGACTCCTTAGGTTCCGTGAATTTATTTTTGTAGCATTTCATCATACATGGGATCTTGCTGTTGATGCTAGGCTCATCTTTCCCATTGGACTGTGTGTGTGGAGTCCAGACAGCACCTCCTGAAACTTCATCATGCCCAGCACAGTCATGAAGCAAGGCAGGTGCCCATACATATGTGTGTTTAGATGGATGGATTGCACAACTGTGCCAGTTGCAACAAGGACATGTGTTTGCACATGGACTCCTGGGCGAGGTCCTGCTTTAGGACCTTTCAGCATTCTAACCAATTTTCCCTGTGTATCCAAATTCCCCAGCACAAAGGCACTTTCCTGGTTCTCACAGCAGATGTGGAGGTGCTTTCTGCCAGGAACGTGGCCCCTGAAAGGCAGCTTACTTCTGCTGACCTGAGGTGGCCAGAGCTTCTCTCACTCTAGATCTAGTGCCTGGTCACGGTGCCCACGTTTCCCCCTTGTGCCAGTTGGCTCTTCCTCTGCCGTCAGTTCTGGTTCCCGTCTTTCTCGCCAAGTCCCCCTGTTTTCTACAACCATTTCTGGCATGGCTGCCTTTGGGAGGATGTTTGCAAACCCAAAGGAAAGGAGGCTGGCCCCAGGAGGACCACATCTTCTAAGAGTTGTAAAAAAGGGAGAACATGAAGGGTAGAGAGGCTGGGTCATTGCCATTATTCTTCTCTTTGATTGTCTAAAATAGAATACAAGTGTGACTGCTCAGGATCTTTCCCGTGAGCCCCTTCCCCTCCCCACCCCCTTTTAGTGTTATGCCCATCTCTCTGCAGCCTGAGATGTTTATGTTTGGAATTGGGGTGCGGGCACAGGTGGTCGGCTGGGGGTGGGGCGGAGGGAGATGTTGACAAAAGAGGCCAGGCAGGGATGGCAGACCTCTAAGGATTCTCACATCCTGATGTCCTTTATCTCCCAACAAGTGGGAGCAGTAAGTTGACTCGCTCTCTCCTACCCACGGGTGTGAAAATATCAAGGAAAATTCCTCCACTTCTAAGGAGCTGCTGTCTGACAGTTCTAGAACCTTAACCTTGGTTTCAGGTGTTACTGGCACATTCTTTAATTTGTCCTCCGGGATGTGGGTAATTAAAGGTTATGAGATTTGGGCAATTATCCAGCCTCTTTCCTCCCAGCGCAGACAGCAAATATTAAAAATGCTACCCCACGCTCGCCTCTCTGCCACCAGCAGCCTTGTTCCCCTTCACAGGGATCACCTCCTTTCACACCACGCTTAATTGGGAATAAAAAAGGCCTTTCATACTCCCATTCACCCCTCTCTGATTTTTTTTCACCTCCCTTTTGATCTCCTGGGGGAGGCGTGTGAGCGGATTCAGGCTCACCCTGTGTTAGCCCCTGCTATCCCCTCCATGCTGGCTGGCCTTGTTATGTCACTTTGCCACATAAATATTTTGCATTCAGGGAGCTGTGTTTGCAAGCAGGCCTTTTCCAGGCCCTTTTGCTTTTGATTGAAGAGAGCTCCTCAGATACCCAGCTCCGTGCCCAGCCTTAGGATGTTACCCCAAGAGAGTGAAACGTTGCCCGTTGGATCAGGTCTTAAGCATCCCGCCAGTCCCGCTGCCACCATGAGGTCAGGCTCACTCCCTTGGGGAGCACTTCGGCCACATATTCTCCAGGAGACTTGGAAGTAAGCCTTCTTAAAAAGTGTGGGCTGATGCCTGACTTCTGCTGCGGACTGTGATTCCCTGCAGCCCACCCACAGATGCATGAAAGAAAGCGTCTGTTCTGTTAACCGAGTACCTTACCCTTTAGCAGTGACTTGTTTATTAAGCCTAATGCTGGCTGGCACTTGGCATTTCTCTCCTCTTCCCAACCCCCCTGATAGGTAAGGATATTTGGTCTCTATTTTACACAGAAGGAAACGGAAACTGAGAGGTAGGATAACTTACACAGGATCACATAGTAAGTGTTGAGTGGAGAGTCAGATGCAGATATACTGGTCAACCTTATGAAGACAGACACCGAAGCAGCTGACATGGTCAATAATGACCCAGAAGACAGGTTTTTCCTTGTACCTGGAAAGCAAAGTGCGGTTGAAATGTACTCTTCATGTCTCGCATGTGCAAAAACTGTAACTTTTTCTTAATAGGTCTCATCTTGCTCAGAAATTCTTATTTCTGACGAGGACTCCCTGTGTGTGCGTGCATGCGTGCGCATACATACATGTGACCATGGTCGTGCACATGTGTTCCTAGGGTGAGACATGGGAGAAAATGCTTAATAAAGATGAGTTAGTCTCTTTTGGTTTAAAACACTCTGATGAAAAGGCACGTGCATGCACGCACACACGCATTCACACATCTGATGGCACATGGGAGCTGGTCAGTGTTTAACAATCACTTTTTGTGGAATGATTTCCTGATTGTGTAGGACTGCCAGTTTCTATAGTGTAAATATCCCACTGTGGCCAATTTCAAGCCTCCAACACGATGTTGTTGAATATGGAGCTGAGAAGAAATGCTTACCATCAGCTTTCACTAGCCCATGGAAATTGGCTCCATAACCACTATAAAGAGATCCACAACACACACACACACAGAGACACACACACACATGTATATATGTATGCATATTGCTACTGTAAACACATGTATATAAAATATGTATATACATGCACGTTTGCAAATATACAAACAAGTATGCATATCTAAAACATATATGTAACTATATCTATTTTTCAGTCTAAAGTTGAAACTTCCTAATGTTCACCCCTCCGAGGGGAATCCCCTTCTGCTTCCTCTTTTTGAAGACATCATCTGGGTTGAGACATGGTTTAAGTACTTTCTATTTATTTATTTATTTATTTATTTATTTTCTAATGAACATATAATGTATTTTTATCCCCAGGGGTACAGGTCTGTGAATCTCCAGGTTTACACACTTCACAGCACTAACCATAGCACATACCCTCCCCAATGTCCATTACCCCACCCCCCCTTTCCCAACCCCCCTCTCCCCAGCAACCCTCAGATTGTTTTGTGAGATTAAGAGTCACTTATGGTTTGTCTCCCTCCTATCCCATCTTGTTTCATTTATTCTTTTCCCACCCCCCAGGTCCCCCATGTTGCATCTCCACTTCCTCATATCAGGGAGATCATATGATATTTATCTTTCTCTGATTGACTTATTTCGCTCAGCATAATACCCTCTAGTTCCATCTGCATCGTCACAAATGGCAAGATTTCATTTCTTTTGATGGCTGCATAGTATTCCATTGTGTATATATACCACATTTCCTTTATCCATTCATCTGTTGATGGACATCTAGGTTCTTTCCATAGTTTGCTATTGTAGACATTGCTGCCATAAACATTCGGGTGCACGTGCTCCTTCGGAGCCCTACGTTTGTATCTTTAGGGTAAATACCCAGTAGTGCAATTGCTGGGTCATAGGGTAGTTCTATTTTCAACTTTTTGAGGAACCTCCATACTGTTTTCCAGAGCAGTTGCACCAGCTTGCATTCCCACCAGCAGTGTAGGAGGGTTCCCCTTTCTCTGCAACCTCGCCAGCATCTGTCATTCCCTGACTTGTTAATTTTAGCTATTCTGACTGGTGTGAGGTGATATCTCACTGTGGTTTTGATTTGTATTTCCCTGATGCCGAGTGATGCTGAGCATTTTTTCATGTGTCTGTTGGCCATCTGGATGTCTTCTTTGCAGAAATGTCTGTTCATGTCCTCTGCCCATTTCTTGATTGGATTATTTGTTCTTTGGGTGTTGAGTTTGACAAGTTCTTTATAGATTTTGGACACTAGCCCTTTATCTGATATGTTGTTTGCAAATATCTTCTCCCATTCTGTAAGTTTTGTCTTTTGGTTTTGTTAACTGTTTCCTTTGCTGTACAAAAGCTTTTGATCTTGATGAAATCCCAATAGTTCATTTTTGCCCTGGCTTCCCTTGCCTTTGGTGATGTTCCTAGGAAGAAGTTGCTGCGGCTGAGGTCGAAGAGGTTGCTGCCTGTGTTCTCCTCAAGGATTTTGATGGATTCCTTTCTCACATTGACCTCCTTCATCCATTTTGAATCTATTTTCGTGTGTGGTATAAGGAAATGGTCCGATTTCATTCTTCTGCATGTGGCTGTCCAATTTTCCCAACACCATTTATTGAAGAGGCTGTCTTTTTTCCAGTGGACATTCTTTCCTGCTTTGTCGAAGATTAGTTGACCATAGAGTTGAGGGTCTATTTCTGGGCTCTCTATTCTGTTCCACTGATCTATGTGTCTGTTTTTGTGCCAGTACCATACTGTCTTGATGATGACAGCTTTGTAATAGAGCTTGAAATCCGGAATTGCGATGCCACCAACTTTGGCTTTCTTTTTCAATATTCCTTTTAGCGATTCAAGGTCTTTTCTGGTTCCATATAAATTTTAGGATTATTTGTTCCATTTCTTTGAAAAAAATGGGTGGGATTTTGATAGGGATTGCATTAAATGTGTAGATTGCTTTAGGTAGCATAGACATTTTCACATTTGTTCTTCCAATCCAGGATCATGGAACGTTTTTCCATTTCTTTGTGTCTTCCTCCATTTCTTTCATGAGTACTTTATAGTTTTCTGCGTATAGATTCTTAGCCTCTTTGGTTAGGTTTATTCCTAGGTATCTTATAGTTTTGGGTGTAATTGTAAATGGGATTGAGTCCTTAATTTCTGTTTCTTCTGTCTTGTTGTTGGTGTAGAAAAATGCAACTGATTTCTGTGCATTGATTTTATATCCTGACACTTTACTGAATTCCTGTACAAATTCTAGCAGTTTTGGCGTGGAGTCTTTTGGGTTTTCCACATAGAGTGTCATATCATCTGCAAAGAGTGAGAGTTTGACTTCTTCTTTGCTGATTTGGATGCCTTTAATTTCTTTTTGTTTTCTGATTGCTGAGGCTAGGACTTCTAGTACTATGTTGAATAGAAGTGGTGATAATGGACATACCTGTTGTGTTCCTGACCTGAGCGGAAAAGCTTTCAGTTTTTCTCCATTGAGAATATTTGTGGTGGGTTTTTCATAGATGGCTTTGATAATATTGAGGTATGTGCCCTTTATCCCTACACTTGAAGAGTTTTGATCAAGAAGGGATACTGTACTTTGTCAAATGCTTTTTCAGCATCTATTGAGAGTATCATATGGTTCTTGTTCTTTCTTTTATTAATGTGTTGTATCACAGTGATTGATTTGCAGATGTTGAACCAACCTTGCAGCCCTGGAATAAATCCCACTTGGTCGCGGTGAATAACCCTTTTAATGTACTGTTGAATCCTATTGGCTAGTATTTTGGTGAGAATTTTCACATCTGTGTTCATCAAAGATATTCGTCTGTAATTCTCTTTTTTGATGGGATCCTTGTCTGGTTTTGGGATCAAGTTGATGCTGGCCTCATAAAATGAGTTTGGAAGTTTTCCTTCCATTTCTAATTTTTGGAACAGTTTCAGGAGAATAGGAATTAATTCTTCTTTAAATGTTTGGTAGAATTCCCCTGGGAAGCCATCTGGCCCTGGGCTTTTGTTTGTTTGGAGATTTTTTTTTTAAGATTTTATTTATTTATTTGACAGACAGAGATCACAAGTAGTCAAGAGAGGCAGGCAGGGAGAGAGAGGAGGAAGCAGGCCCTCCGTGGAGCAGAGAACCTGATGCGGGGCTCAATCCCAGGACCCTGGGATCACGACCTGAGCTGAAAGCAGAGGATCTAACCCATTGAGCCACCAGGTGCCCCTGTTTGGAGATTTTTGATGACTGTTTCAATCTCCTTACTGGTTATGGGTCTGTTCAGGTTTTCTATTTCTTCCTGGTTCAGTTGTGGTAGTTTATATGTCTCTGGAATGCATCCATTTCTTCCTGATTGTCCAATTTGTTGGCATAGAGTTGCTCATAGTAAGTTCTTATAATTGTTTGTATTTCTTTGGTGTTGGTTGTGATCTCTCCTCTTTCATTCATGATTTTATTTATTTGGGTCCTTTATCTTTTCTTTTTGATAAGTCTGGCCAGGGGGTTATCAATCTTATTAATTCTTTCAAAGAACCAGCTCCTAGATTCATTGATTTGTTCTATTGTTTTTCTTTGTTTGTTTGTTTGTTTTTTGGTTTCTATTTCATTGATTTCTGCTCTGATCTTTATTATTTCTCTTCTCCTGCTGGGTTTAGGCTTTCTTTCTTGTTCTTTCTCCAGCTCCTTTAGATGTAGGGTTATGTTGTGTACTTGAGATCTTTCTTGTTTCTTGAGCAAGACTTGTACCGCTATATATTTTCCTCTCAGGACTGCCTTTGCTGTGTCCCACAGATTTTGAACCGTTGTGTTTTCATTATCATTTGTTTCCATGAATTTTTTCAATTCTTCTTTAATTTCCTACTTGACCCATTCATTCTTTAGAAGGATTCTGTTTAGTCTCCATGTATTTGGGTTCTTTTCAAATTTCCTCTTGTGATTGAGTTCTAGCTTCAGAGCATTGTGGTCTGAAAATATTCAGGGAATGATCCCAATCTTTTTATACCGGTTGAAACCTGATTTATGACCCAGGATGTGATCTATTCTGGAGAATGTTCCATGTGCACTAAAGAAGAATGTGTATTCTGTTGCTTTGGGATGAAATGTTCTGAATATATCTGTGACGTCCATCTGGTCCAGTGTGTCATTTAAGGCCTTTATTTCCTTGTTGATCTGTTGCTTGGATTTCAGTGAGGGGAGTGTTAAAATTCCCTACTATTATTGTACTATTGTTGATGTGTTTCTTTGATTTTGTTATTAGTTGGTTTATATAGTTGGCTGCTCCCACATTAGGGGTATAGAGATTTAAAATTGTTAGATCTTCCTGTTGGACAGACCCTTTGAGTATGATATAGTGTCCTTCTTCATCTCTTATTATAGTCTTTGGCTTAAAATCTAATTTGTCTGATATAAGGACTGCCACCCCAGCTTTCTTCTGATGTCCATTAGCGTGGTAAATTGTTTTCCACCCCCTCACTTTAAATTTGGAGGTGTCTTCGGGTCTAAAATGAGTTTCTTGTAGGCAACAGATTGATGGGTTTTGTTTTTTTATCCATTCTGATACCCTGTGTCTTTTGATTGGGTCATTTAGCCCGTTAACATTCAGGGTAACTATTGAGAGATATGAATTTAGTGCCATTGTATTGCCTCTAAGGTGACTATTACTGTATATTTTCTCTGTTTCTTTCTGATCTACTACTTTTAGGCTCTCTATTTGATTAGAGGACCCCTTTCACTATTTCCTGTAGAGCTGGTTTGGTGTTTGCAAATTCTTTCAGTTTTTGTTGTCCTGGAAGCTTTTTATCTCTCCTTCTATTTTCAATGGTAGCCTAGCTGGATATAGTATTCTTGGCTGCATGTTTTTCTCGTTTAGTGCTCTGAATATATCATGCCAGTTCTTTCTGGCCTGCCAGGTCTCTGTGGATAAGTCTGTTGCCAATCTAATATTTTTACCATTGTATGTTACAGACTT